>JAUTBZ010137852.1:0-13206 GCA_032361785.1 Lepetodrilus galriftensis | reverse complement strand
GGTAATGGCTGATTATCAGAGGTAATGGCTGATTATCAGAGGTAATGGCTGATTATCAGAGGTAATGGCTGATTATCAGAGGTAATGGCTGATTATCTGAGGTAATGGCTGATTATCAGAGGTAATGGCTGATCATCAGAGGTAATGGCTGATTATCAGAGGTAATTGCTGATTATCAGAGGTAATGGCTGATTATCAGAGGTAATTGCTGATTATCAGAGGTAATGGCTGACTATCAGAGGTAATTGCTGATTATCAGAGGTAATGGCTGATTATCAGAAGTAATGGCTGATTATCAGAGGTAATGGCTGAATATCAGAAGAGGCGTATTATCCGCTGATTTGTGGATTTATTTGTTAACATTCAGTTATAAAAATGTCACTGTTCGTATTGTTAAATTCAATTAAACAATAAAATAGTAAATCTTCAAATGTGCTTATAGTCTAAAATTTTGTTCCTGTGTTTCCAGAGAGTGTGTTCGGATCCAATCTGCATGACCTGTGTAGCAGGGAGCACACTACTGTACCTATGTTTGTCACCCGGTGTATTGCAGCTGTAGAACATAAAGGTAGGCAGCGTATTACTAGGGGCTCGTCCCGGATATTGAACTGGGATTGGCTTCTACCTACACAAATGTACTGTCCATAGATCGTGTCATGGTTTATTGAAGTTTGCCATGGCTGTGGGAATACTAGAGTAAGCCATGTGTTTTAAACTGCTTTGATTCTGCTGCAGGTTTGGAACAAGATGGTCTGTACCGGATCAGTGGAAACTTGGCTGAAATACAGAAGCTGAGATACCTAGTGGACAGAGGTAGGACTTTTGGGCTAAGCAATGTTTCCCTAGGCCTGAATATGTGAGAGTCATTGTAATTGTGGAGAAAAGAACATCAACATTATCAAGTGAACTGCACATGTTCATTTAGATCGAAAACTATGAATCTGCAACGTATACGGTTTCTTTGCCATTTTGACAAAATTATGTCAACAGTATATTAATATTGCAGTAAACTAGAGAAACGAATGGGAGTAAGAGAGAAGGTATTGGTGCACAATGTCACAACGACCACCCTGTGGTACTTCATCAACTCTCTGTGTTGTACTTGCAGAGGAGACGTACCGACTTGACGACGAGAACTGTGATATCCATGTTTTGAGTGGCGCACTCAAGCTGTTTTTCCGAGAACTGAAAGAGCCGCTGTTCCCCTTCGCCATGTTTGACAGGTTCTCCGATGCCATCAGTAAGTTGTTATAGGTAGCTTCTCACTTAGTCCATCCGTCAGGCGTGAAAAGAACAGTTCCATCTGTAAAACAAAACACAGTTTATAGTTAATACTGAACCTGGATTCTCTGCAAATAATATGCCCTGTGAACAATTCTTGTTGTTTTAGGAGTTAGTGAGGTTTGTACAGGACTTTTGTATATGGTGATCAATATACTTGTACTGCCCAGCTAGGTTCATTCTGGATCTAAACTTAGAAGAGCTCTCTGATTGGTTGATAATTTAATTATATAATAGATATTCATCCCAGCCTTGACGAATGTTAAGTGGTCATAATAACCCATGTTTTGAGGATTCCTGAAAGGGTTCCGATATCTATTAGAATGTCGCTGGGGTTTACTGCTGTATTGTCCGAGGTGGTGCGTCAGTCTCTAATGTCGAGGTGGCTGGATGTGTTCTGATGTCGCAATCTAATACTGGAGATTACTTTGCAGAAAAAGAGAAGAACTCCCAGAAGCTTCAAGCATTTAAAGAACTGATAAAAGAGTTGCCCAAGTGTAACCACGACACTATGGATGCCTTGTTTCAACATCTGAAGAAGTAAGTTTCTGTCTCCACCATTTGCCATCTACTTGGCTTTGCTGGGTCTCCTCGTCATATCGTCGTTGCAAATGGGTGAAAGATTCCTGCAGCAAACTCTGTAATCACTTCTAGTCCTATCACTTCAATGTATTAGAGTGCATGTATTTGGTTATATGACTATATGAGTGTCCTTGATTCCATACTGCCTGGTCATGTTAACAATATGCATCTCTATATGGTATTTTGGTGCATGTGCTATCTAGATAATTGAATAAAACTGCTTCTCTATATGGTATTTTGGTGCATGTGCTATCTAGATAATTGAATAAAACCGATGCTTGTATTGCTCAGTGTGATCGACCTCAGCCATGAGAACCGAATGCAGACTCAGAACGTGGCCATCGTGTTCGGCCCCACACTGATGTGGTCCGACAACGAGACCGGTGGATTGGCCATGATGACCATCATCCAGAGTAAGGTCGTGGAGTACGTTCTGCTGGAGTTCCACCAGCTCTTCAGATAGCCAATCACAGAGGACCTGTTAGGAACTCGGCCAACCACAGAGCTGCTGACAGGAAATCGGCCTCGGAGCTGCCAACAGAAGCTCAACCAATCGTAGTCACTTTACTTCATATGTACTATCACCATCATCTTCATATTATGTGATATCATCGTGTAGGTGAAGCAAAGCTGGACTTTGTAGGCAAGCTGTTTGTGCTTCCGTGTAAAATGTGTCAGAAATATTTTATTTCTTGTTGAAATACTGGTGATGATCCTGCGCTCATCATTCCATTGTTACATCGCATTCCAACAAGGCGGTATTCATGAGGTGTTGTTGCTGGATGGTGATTTGTCCGTACGAGTGGATGCAGCTTTAACTCTACCTCTTCCAAGTCTTTAACCATGTTAACCACTCTAGTATTTTCAATCTTCACAAGTTCTTCCATTTAGTTTCACTTTTAGCGTTAATAAGCTCATAGACGTATTTTTGTTGACATTCTATGAAAGTTTCAATGTTGTTATGCAGGATATATTGAAGAGTGGGTTTTATTTCTGGCATATTTACCGTTGTTTATCCCCAATGTTACGCAGATTGTGCGAGCTGCAATGACTCAAGTCCTATGGTATTCACTATGATACACGATGTTCATGGAATCATGCACACACATTACTAAGTGAAGTAGTTGTCCTCAATACTGTCCTAACTGTTCGTGCAATGAGAGTATGCTGTTCTGTGTTGCCATAGAAACCGCTACTGAGGGCACCACAAAGCGAGTGGTTTGAGGATTCAGTGGATGAAGTGGACAGTAGTGGGGAATGTTGTAGCGTGTAGAGGAAACATTGCTAGCATTGTCATACTATCCACATTAATAATTAGTACTTTACAACCCGGGGCCCGTTGCTCAGAACTATTGTAGCTACAACTATTGTACGGTCAACTCTTTCTATTGTGGCGGGAGCCCAGATACAACTATTGTAGCTACAACTATTGTAGCTACAACTATTGTACGGTCAACTCTTTCCATTGCGGCGGGAGCCCAGTTACAAATATTGTAGCTACAACTATTGTATGGTCAACTCTTTCTATTGTGGCAGGAGCCCAGTTACAAATATTGTAGCGCAACAACTGTTCTGAGCAACGGGCCCCTGGTCAGGAAATCTTGATGTGCAGAAATTTGTGTGCTTGCATTCATTTCGGGATGTTGAGCCATGAGTAGAATATTGTACCATCTGCATTTCTAGAAGAAATGGTAAAATAGCATTTTTTAATTGATGAGCCATGTGGAATTAATAATCAGTTTTCATATATTCTAACGTTATCAGATGTCCCATGCATGTCCTTTAGATACATGTTTTTCAAATGTTGTTTGAATGCCGTTTTGTGAATTCCATTTATCATGGTAAATTGTTATGTTTTTATTGGTGCAATTCAGGTCACATGAATAACGTCAAGCTGACAATTAACATTTAATCAAATATAATTTGAATAAACATAGTAATGTTTGTGTGAATATGCATTATATCACCTGATAATTAGTTCAATGAAAAATAATGTGATTAAATCAAATGACTTGTATACTACTATAAGCGATGAGTTCTGAGTTCTCGGTCCACTTATGACCTTGACCTTGCCAGTGATTGCTGGTAATCAGATGACGTGTGATTCTGTTATCTTCAGGAACTGACTGGAAACCATTGTCGTTCATGTATATGTCTAACAGTTCACTTTGTATATAGATGCCACAAATACTTTCCAGATTGCTCAAGACAAATCTGCTTTACTTGTTGTTTGAACAATGAACATATCACCACGGATTCGTTGAGCACGTAGCAATAACCCAATCATGATGTACATTCCAGTCGCTGTTGTCTGAGAACTTTCCACGTTGAAATCCTTGAAGTGACTATGACCACTGTTTTCAATGTTGCAGTATTACGTCTGTCAGACCTGTTTAATCCAGTTTTTCCTGCACTCTATACCACAAGCCATTTGCACAATTCTAACATTTTCATTGGTCGATGAGTAACTCCAAGCAACCAGTATTGAAAGGTCAAGGCTATCCATGTGGACCAGTAAAGCAAATCATTTAATAATAATTGTGACAAAATGAAAACTACATAAAACTGGGAAAGTATATATTACTACCGATAACTATGCTGAATTTGAATTGTTGGTAAGCATAAACCCCAGATTCAGTAATGGGTGGCTATAAAAACAAATATATAGATGCTGTCAAAGTTCTCAAATTCTATTTATCAGGCTTGCATATTTATTGTGTTCAAGATGGTCGATTCCCTATTGACTGTCTGCAGGTTATAGGTATGTAGGTCAAGGTCATAGTGCTTCCAAATGGAAGTTCACCTCAAGCTTTTCACCCAAATGTTTGTAAAATTCTTTTTGCTACTGTAATGACTCATGACTAAATTAGTTGATCATCCAGGTTGGACTACAATTTAGTATTACAGATACGTGAGTTTACTAAGGGCTAATGCTGATTTTCAGTGCAATTCTGGCAACTTTCTTACATTATTAATTATATAAAACATATTCTGGCATATGAAATCTGTACAGATTGCAAGTCTAGACACAAATGTCCTTGTCCATTTTGAGAATATATTCCGATTGTTATTGCCATACTTAGTGGTCATCATAGTTGATAGTGATTGATAGGGTTTTCTGGCAGGGCCCACACTGACCCTGGGTTAGGCTACGCATACATGTTCACAGTGAGGCACGGGTGGCACAATGCAATAGTAACACCCACAGTGCGACTGCCTTGCTGGGAGAGAGATATATTGTTGTTCAATGTGATTATTGGAGATGTTCTTGTCATATTGTATGGAATTTGTATTTGCCTATTAATTGAATTGTAACTGCTTGATTGAAAATTTATAAGGTTTATACATATACCTATTTTCTCGAACAGCAGAAAATAATTAAATATATAGCCATTCGAATTATTAGAAAAATATGAAAATTTAAATTGATCAGTGTTCATATGTTTAGGGACAACCAAATTAAAGTACAAAATATGTTTACTTCTATTATGATTCACCATTCTGATTCTTGTTACTTTTTGAGAATACAGTAGTTTAGTATGCACAATATTCTGAGTGTAATATATTTATTACGGAACATCAAAGTTTGGAAGTAAAGCCGATTAACAAACTTGTGAAGTGGCAGCGAAGTTTTAATTCCGAAGTTTGAGTACCTGCTTTTGGTATGCAAGCGCGCACACATGCACACACACACACACACACACACACACGCGCGCGCGCGCACATACACACTTACGCACACACACACACACACATGTACACACACACACGTACATAATAATGGCTTCCTAATCTTACTTTCACAAAGACAGTTTAGGTTTATTGTTATTCTTTTTCTCTGCTGGGAATGTCAGGTATCTAAAATGCAATGTTTTTATGATAGCGTATGGTATGAATGGTAGTAGAGCTGCTTCTATGTCTGTTTCACTAGAGGTCGTCTCGACTTGCTCATGTATGAACTAGACCGACTAGCTGTGGTGTAGGACTAGCTATGGAACAATGACCGATTCACCCAGCAGGAGGGAGTCAACTAGTACCAGTAGTAAATCAAATATAGTTTGTATCAAACATCAGTATTAATTTCCACTACTTTTAGATAGATGTAAATCCACGTTTAGGATTTTCAATCTTTTCTTTTGTAAAAATCCTAGATATTCCTTTATGGCGTATTGTGCTTTATCATATGCGTTCTATATATGTGTGACACTGATCACTTTGCTAGTAGTGTCTGGAGTTTGATAGGTTTTCAAGACGCAGTTGCTCGACTATCCAGAAGGAAGTACATCTGATATAGTGTGCTATTAAATTCACTGTATTTATTTACTGACAGCCATCCGCCAGAAGAGCTAGGAACATGCAGCACTACGTTCAGTCCGTCCAGGAAATAGCTACAGCCCACTATAGTTAATATTTAAATATTGGTCACACTTGGGTTGGAATTGGATTAAATTTGGCAGCGATAAAGCATAGTGAAACCTATACTGGCCTCAAGTCCATGGCCATTGATGTCATATTACAGCGATCATATTTGTGTTTTGTATAAATGCAAGATATACAAGCACAACCGTTCTAATTCTATGTAACAAGACATGGCATATCCCAGTGGTGTCACTGTGACACTTGGTATGTCACACTTCAAAATGATTCCACTCATGTAATGCTAGCATTCCAGATATATCTCGCTGACCTAATTATTAAAGCTGATGACTCACTGCCACATCACGGTATCAGTCCTCATCTGGTGAAACATTGCGAGCTACTCCTAGAGCTATGATAACTGCATAGTCGTACACTTTCACATGTTATACTTTTAACATCAAAATCACAGTTCACTTCCTAACAGATATCTTGCCATAGAACAGACTTATGAGAAAACAGTAGCATGTATTTGAGAAATACTGTTACACTTTAACTAAATTAAATTAAATTATTTTAATTTGTTACTGGTAGATGAAAATTGTGGAGATTTGTAATTTCTATTATGTTTGTTTTTAGGTGATATTTCTATTCTATACAGCAAGGCAGCCTGAAAGATGACAGAATGATCAATCACTAACCGTCTATTCAATGCGCTGTCACAATCATTGGTACTGAGATTGTCTAGACAGTCTGTTCAATGTGCTGTCACAATCATTGGTACTGAGATTGTCTAGACAGTCTGTTCAATGTGCTGTCACAATCATTGGTACTGTGAGATTGTCTAGACAGTCTGCTGTCACAATCATTGGCACTGTGAGATTGTCTAGACAGTCTGTTCAATGTGCTGTCACAATCATTGGTACTGTGACATTGTTCAGACAGTGAGAACAGATTCCAGTTGTGCTTGTTTTGTCATTCCGTCATCGGAGCCAGCATTTGTCATGTGATACTAGACAAACTTACAGATACATAGTTGTATATCCATGTTTATATTTTTTGAGTTATCATTTTAATCCAGAATATACTATAGGAGTTGTTGTTAGAATATGTAATTGTGTATAAATATTCTGACAATAATTCCTAGGTGTTTTAATTGCTTGTCCATCAAATTTAGATATTAGCCGACATCAATGTCATGAGGTTTGTCGATCATTGTGTCTCGTGAATCATTCATCAAGTATTAGGTCTACTGCATATCTAACTTATTTGAAAGAATGTGTAATATTATCTACTCATTTAACAACAATACAACATAATTCTGTTTACATGCTAGTGTCGCTTCCTGCAAATAGAGCACCGTATATTTCAGTACTAATAGTAATACCAAAGTTTCCATGTCGGCTTTGTCTAAGTTTGAAAGACAACCATGGTTGTTGTTACTGTTGGCTATTTCATAGTTTATTGTGACACTCCTTGGTGTTCAGTGACCTATCCTACCACCTGTAAGAGGCCCAGTTTCACAAAGTTTTTGTAGTACAGCAATCATTGCAAGCCCTATTGATTTACACTGACATAATAATTGTAGTACTACCGTCATTTTATGAAACTGGACCAAGTTACACATGTACAGTGTAAAGAAATATATTGCTATATTGAGAATATATCAATATGACTACCTGTATATGAGAATAAACCTGTACTAATCTATCATTGTAAGAACATAATGTCCATGTGTAGCTAACTATTTAGTTTTTATTTTAACTATTTTAAGCGTTGATCAGTCATTGGAGAAATGACGATGTACAAACATTATGTGGCTACTAATTTGTACAAGTTATACATACTGGTAGATAAAATTTATTTGTTGAATTTGCCAGGTAGAGACATTTTCCAGCATCTGATAATCTAGCTGAAGTTGTTGTACTCTGTGGTCATGGTAACAAAGTTCATAGATTTATTTCCGATGTATTTGTGCACTATGAATAAATTACATGGAGTTTGCTCCACTTTATGGCAAAAATTGATATTTGTTTGTACAATTTCTATGATGCTACATGCAAAGTGTCATTGAGAAGATGCATATTTTACAGCAGACAGAGCAAGTCTAGACATACAGCAGAGTGGGTCTAGACATACAGCAGAGAATGTCTAGACATACAGCAGAGTGGGTCTAGACATGCAGCAGAGTGGGTCTAGACATACAGCAGAGAATGTCTAGACATACAGCAGAGTGCCCTCACACACATTCTGAACACAGAAAACATATAATTTAAAAATATATACTGTACTGAATTTCATTTAAGAAAATACATATGTTGGATAAACATGCTCAATGGCAGTTTCAGTGGCAGGAGCCTAGCCAGGAATAGTACATTCTCATCTTCAGTTGATTATATTTTTATTACCAGATTACTATCAAGTTACCAAGGACACAGGAAATGCAACTATGAACCATTGTAAAATAGTACAGTGAATGTTACTGATGAAGATTGTGTGTTTGGCTGTCTAATTAAATAGTAGGGGAGTGGGTGGTAGAGTCATTGGTAGAATGTTTGGATTTTGGAGCTAGGTTCAAATTCAGTAATGGTTGCTTATGATGATAGGATGTGTTGTTTGTACATGTCAATGCAGTTATCCTTGATCTGTCAGTACCAGCTGGTGCTCACAGGTTTATTGCAACATTTAGCGCTATATATATGTGAAAGAATCTCGAAAAGAATCTAAACACAAATTTCAAAACAAATTAATAATACTGTAATCATTTTATAGTGATTAGAAAGTATGTGAAGGAGAGTAAAATCTCTGTTGAACATATGAAATACTGTATTTCAATTTAGATTCAATGTAACACTTCTCTATTTATTATATTCCGATATTCTTATCAAAAATAAATTCCTAACAGTTTCATAGAGACATATTGTTTTTCACTATAGTTGTTCAGAAATGATCTACACTAATATTGTGACTATAGACCTTAGGAGGTTCAAACAAATGTGTACATGTATATGATCTGTAAACAGCTGGTAGATATACAATTGATTTATGTGCACAAGTCCTTATCCTACAAGTAATTCCTAATGCACCATTAGTTAATATATATTTTTTTTAATGTTTTGAATTATTTGTCCGGACAAAATTATATTTGTAAATTTGAAAATAGCCAGCGAATGTTCATGAATAATACTTTATTTTTCACCTTAAATCACAAACAAAATGTTCCATTCACTATTAAAGGAAGCAACTAGTTGGGTGTGTAGCAATCGGATGGTAATCTTGATGTTATGTTTAGTTTCAACATTACTAAACCTGCAAACGGCGTCAATGAAATCCCCCAACGTAAATTGGCGATATTTGACTACGAAGCCATCATCTATACTGTACATATATGTGTGCATATATCTTTGATGTTTTATCCATGGTACTCAGTCATACGCGTTCCATTGCATACCCATAGTTGGGAAATATGTGATCTAACGGTACTACATTTAATAGTAATATGTAAACCAAAACTGCATCAACCTAGCTATATGTATGCCTACTTTGATCAATTAATTTACTATATTAGAATTTTGAATATCTTTTAAAAGTTAAAACGTTAGAAATCTGGAGACATTAGCCCAAATTCTCGTATATTAGTTATATATATAGTATAGTAACTTGCTATATATTGATAACACCCTGTTTTACACTCTCTGCAGAACTCTACAGTGATATTGGTCCATCAGTAAATCGGCCGGAGATCACTATACGTTTCCTTTCTGTCGCAAACTGCCACTAGAGCCTCACATTTCCATATAAATAATCTTCAATAATCTTCAATAGAGGCTTTATGCATCAACTACAACAGAACAAACCAAAACAGCAGTACCATATTGGCCAGAGAGTCCATCTGAAAGACCATGTCGATGGAGTGCATGGTTTTTTAATGAAGTGAACCTTGAATGAAGTTCCAACATTCCATCGGGAATTGGCGTTCAAGAAATACATGTTCGTCCCCGTGTGTTCGTCCCCGTGTGTTCGTCTCTGCATGTTCGTCTCTGCATGATTGTTCGTCCTCAAATGTCGACAGATGTAGAGTTGTAGGTCTGCCGCACGGCCATACGTCAATGTCCAACTGCATATCAACTGATGAGAAATGTCACCAGGCTGAAGTAGCTAAACAAGATAAACATGCAAGACCACAACTGGAATATGGAATCGTCCTCAGTGTGTATGCACCGGCAGTGTCTTAGTGGTGGACTGTGACATTTAACTAAAGGGCATTGCAGTCAAAACTCGCAAATTGATGACACGGAAAAAGTTATCAATTCCCTACAAGCAGGGGCGGATCCAAAGGGGGGCTCTCACCCGGTTATCGCCCCTAGAATTGGAAAATGTGTTCAATAAACATATATTTTGTATTGTGGTGAAATTATGAGCCCCCACTAAAATACACTTTGATCCCCCCCTAACCTGAAACTTTGGATCCGCCCCTGCTACAAGGAAATGTAATTCTTTGGAAGACGAACTATATTGAACTTTGTTCGTATTGCTATATGTCGAATATCGTATTTATATTACACTACAAATGCATTCTCGAAGATACCTTACCCTATATATGATTGTATAATCTATATATGTGTAGACATTGTTTGTATGCTCTATATCAAGCTTATGTGATCATACAGAGAGTGCTTTCTGTAGATAAATAAAGTGTTCTTATTTTACTGTCACACATTCTTTGCTATCTTATATTGATGTATTCATTTATTCACATTCGACTGCAACTACATGTATACAGTATATAGGCCTATATATATAAAACGCCTTCCTTTAGAGAATGAATGATGAATGAAAATGGAGTTTAACGTCGTTGCGGGAATATTTGCGACGATAGAGAACAAACGAGCGTGTGATCATGTTATTTTACAGTGTGAGTGTTCTCCGGTAAATCTGGAAATTTCCGTTATTGAAAAACAAACTTTTAATAGTTATGTTGTCCATATACATGCATTATACCGTTTATCTATATATAGCACAAGCCAATACGATATTTATAGATATTGGAAATTAACTTTAGATTTGAATACTTCGCAGTAATGCCGAGAAATATCTTAATATAATCGCAGACATTGCACCAAAGTCGCTAACAATTCGTATATATATACATGTAGTAGACACTTATCTTCCTTCTGGTCGGTATATGTAGGTCTAAATCAAAATGTATTGAAGGGACACAATCACATACTAGTATACCGATGATTATTTCTAATTAAATTTTAGCAAAGTAAATTCATCAGGTATAATCTAGTTTATACCTCAAAATATTCTCTTCACCGCTTAGGGATTTCAATGAGAGAAAGCTTGATTTGGATTTCATGACTGCTCCTTCCGTTCTAAAAACCGAATACTAGTAACTCATTTATTTCAGGGGAAAGAATTCGAGGAGACATATGTTTAACTGCTGGGCCGGTATTCATAAAAGGGCTTAAAGTCAGTTTTTTGCTATATATTTGGTCTTCAAAAACTTACTTACACTATTTTTGAAAATATGCATACCCAATAACGCCAGAATGGTGTTAAACATAACAGTTTATGTGTATAAATTATAGTTGAAGCTTGAGGGATTAGAAAGTGGCTTAGAGAGTCACAATCATTATTAGCAATGGGGTAACTATATATAATTACATGTACATTATATATAATTACATTATAATAATGTACATGCATGAAATATGCATACATGTAGCCTATATACTTCCTATCATCACGCATGCACTGATGCAGAAACTATCTAAAGTGGCAATACAATGTCATAGATCATAGATCATAGGTCATAGATCAAAGATCACTAACGGGGTTATTAGATTTACATATTCTGATCAAGTTGTCTTTCCCCCTGTTGTTTTTTAAAAGCTGTTCACGGCAGCCTTTTCTATAGAAAAGTTCTTACGAACTTCTTAGCCTATAAGAACAGTTCTTAACAATTCTTATAGTATGGCTACGAACGGTTCTTAGGCTAAGAAGTTCGTAAAAACGTTTCGAAAATAAGTTCAGTTTATCCTAATTAATTACACCTATACCCTTTAAATTGGTGACAATTATTTGATATTGAGGTCAATTTTATGTGCGATTTCCCCATTATCATTTGAGCACAAATTAAAATGGTGGTCCGCTGTGGAAAAGAAAGTGGGTTAATTATTAAGATCGCATTTGGAAATGCATATACATGTATACATACTGACTGTAGCACATAATATAGTCCATGCAAAGGTGGACTTGCCACTGAGTATACTAGTTACGTATACTTGAAACAATGCAATGGACGGACGGACATCGTTTAGTATCAATTACCATGCAGTATCTGATCTGTTCTTTCCTATTCAGACACACACGTCCATCAATCAAGACCACATAATAACGACTGAAACATTAGGCGTAGCGTAAGAAACTATGATTGACTTAAACTGTTAAATGATTCAAATTAAAAAAAAGTATTCCCTATACGTATGTCTGCAGGGTTTATATCGTGCTACTTCTAGACAAGGAAAGTACATATATTATATAGTAGCAAACACTTGTAACTGTTGTAATGTAATGCAGTATATTCCAAGAGCATACATTTATAATATTTTCTTACATTTGGCCTACTATCATATCCATACTTACATGTGTATATATCCAAATTTAATACAGTATAGTGAACTCTTGGTGTGTGTGTGTGTGTGTGTGTGTGTGTGTGTGTGTGTGTGTGTGTGTGCATGTGTGTGTGCATGTGTGTGTGTGTGTGTGTGTGTGTGTTTGTGTGTGCGTGTGTGGGTATGTGTGAGAGAGAACGAGAGAGAGAAAAAATAGAAAGAAATAAAGAAACAGAGAGAACCATCGAAAGGTATTGGAAGGTGATAGCTGAGAGATGGAAGAAGAAGAAGAAGAAGAGAAGAAGAAGAAGAAGAAGAAGAAGGAAGAGGAGGAGGAGACGACGACGACGACGAAGAAGAAGAAGAA
>JAUTBZ010137841.1:0-13206 GCA_032361785.1 Lepetodrilus galriftensis | reverse complement strand
TAGTTGTTCTGTCTGTACTTTCTGTCCAACGCATGCGCAGTTACACTATGCAGTGTTGATCCTTGGTGATTGTGCATGCGTTGGACAGAAAGTACAGACAGAACAGCTAGAAAGGAGCAGCCCCCTGTCCAGAATGTGCGTCCAAGACTATCAATGGAACATCACCCTAGTGTATTCCAGGAAAATTTGAAACTAGGATTTTTTTAATCATTATTATTATTACGGTAATCATGAGATCAGGTTAATTATTGAGAATTTTACAAATAGTATTTTCCAGAACAATATCTTTTAGATAGACAATCTTTATTATCCACAACAAAGGGAAATAACTAACTTTAAAACGTACTCACTCAAATAATGATACAAATTACAAATGTTTACAAAATACATGAATTCCTACTCGCCCTTAGGATATCTTTAGCTTTGGGAGAAATGGCCCGGGCGAGTGTTAATTGCGAACCCTGTCAATAACAAAACATGCTGAATAATTCAAAATTAATACCAAATTAAATTCCTGATTCTAGATTGTGCTTTTTCAGAGGTTTTGGTTCGACAAGCGCAACATTTTCTTGGAGCAGAATGCAGCTCGCTTGTGTCGGATCCAGCCTCATCACAACGTCCTAGAGGTGGGCTTTGGATCCGGCCACGGACTGAGTGAAGCCAGGAAACTCATCAAAGGTGAGCTATAGGAGAATACAGTTTCCAATCGGATATATCCATCTCCCTCTATGATTCACCAGACTGTTTTTATGTCTATGCAAATCAGCAAATGTTCTAAAGAAAAATAATAGAATTACATAATTAATTAAAAGATATCTTGATTTTCGACTGGGGCAAGATGTTTTAATCTTTATTTCTGAAAGGTATATGCAACAGTGTCTTTTATTTTTTTACTGATTTTATTGCATCTTCCAATATCAAAATGCTATTTGTCATGATACTAGCTTTAATTATTATCATTTTGCATATTGTAGCATCACATATTGTTCAAATATTACTGTAACAAAATAATGCAATATTCAACAGTGTCCCAATGCTATTATTTTATATCGTAATATTACCCTATATATGAATGAATGTTATCTTTGCCATTGCAGAAGGCCCCGGTGTAATTCACGGCATTGAGATCTCAGAACTGATGCTACACAAGGCGACTGCCAGAATGAAGTCGGACGTAAAGAGTGGCAAAGTGAAACTGTGTTACGCCAGCGTGAGCCAGATGCCGTACAACACGGACACGTTCGACGCGGTGTTCCACTCCAACAGCTACTACTTCTGGCCCGACATGGAGGCCGCCGTCAAGGAGCTGCACCGCGTCATGAAGCCGGGCGCCACCATGGTCGCCACCATGAACATGAAGCGGATCCAGCTGCTGCAGGAGAAGGGGCTGATGAAGTACGGCCAGCCGGACCCGCTGCGGTTCATGTGGTGGCTAGAGAGCGTGGGCTTCGAGGTGGAGGTGCGCCACCTCAAAGAAGGCGACAAGACGTACGAGGCGATCGTGGCCAAGGTCAACGAGAAGCCGGCTCACGACGAGGACTTCGAAGGAGAGACAGCGACGTATACCGACCTGCATTACGAGGGAGGGAAGCCCTGTTATAAGGTGACCGAGCATGGACCGCCGTCGGTTTCGTGACGTGACGTGACGTGACAGTGCAGTCGACCGAATGAACTGGATTAAAAGAACGTGTGTGTATGTGTGTGGTTTAGTACTTAGTGAACTGAATGCCTTCGGATGATGAACAGGATCTGGTTTGTCTTCCACATAGGTCTTGTGGTTCTTGTTTCTCATCAAGAAAACACGTAATTACTGTGAGAAGTGACATAAAATATCAATATTCTTGCATTCAATCATACGTCCATTTATCAAGTTAATTCATTTGTACTTCTGATGTGACGCAATATGCTGATTGTGAAATGAAACAAGCTGGTCGAACGCCTACAGGTGGACTAATACCAAGTGTTTCTTCATTCCACACAATGGAGATCAATAACAATGAATTTGTAGACGACACATTGACACGAGTCCAGGCATCATGTCTGTGGTGTCTGATCTTGGCGTTGTCCACCATTGATGGAAAGTTGGAAATTGAAATGGATGTGATACTCTCATTTGTGTTCTGCAAAACCTTAAAAAATAATCATGTGCAGTCATGTAGATATCCAATGGAAATGAGGATTCTGTGTAGTATTATCACTGAATGTGTAAGCTTTTAAAAGTACCCCGACGAATACACCTTCGAGATGTGACAAATTTTACTTTTTCTAACCTTGCCATATTTTATCCTGAAATCTCAACTTTGGTGATACATTTTATTAATAAATAATTTATTTGTTCTCGTTTTTCTTTATTTTTATCGTCTTGTTAAATGCATGTGGAGTGGGCGGTAGATTGGTGGACTTCAGAGACAATGGCTCCCACTTTGAACTCGCCTGGAGAACCGGCATCAATGACAATGTCTGTAAAACATGTAAAATGCAGACAGTGCAGTTGTCTTCCTTGGTCCATTAGTGTCTGCTTGTGATTGCAGGTCTACTACGTCTACTGCCACTCCGTGTTATAGGTAACACACGATTCCTGCTGCTATAAACTGATTCGCTCAGCTGTGATATGTGCAGATTATACGGTAGTCTTTTACATGGCTAGTCAAAGTCATCCTCTACCTATCTGACCCCAAATAGTATTATTCATCGGTAGAGGGTGCTAGTTTATTTGAACTATCTATTTGTATTAGCAGGCATGATGTAGCTCTACTCAACTTTACCGAGTATAAATCCACTACATTATAGTATTGAGATCCGCTGAATGCATTAATGGATCAGTGTGTACTCATTCTCCTCAACTCCCTGGGAATTATATAACCCTAGCTGCCGTTCAAGGCGCTAGAAGGTTATTCACATGTCCATCTCATCCTACTGGGTACCCATTCTCTGCTGGGTCAACAATATCGAACTAAGCCACTTGCCATGTAGTCGATGATGTACAATTGTGAACTAAATAATAACACACAAACACATACATTTTGTATTCATGATTTATATTTTTCCTTGACTTTATGCAAAAAGATTGTACAGTATGAGTAATGGAATGACTTACTAAAATATATAAAATTCTACTTATATTGAAAAGGATGATGATTATCACGGTGAGTGACATCGCCTTCAATTCAGAGTTGATTGACCCATAATGTACATTAATATCAAATCAATCAACAGTTCTAAGTAACACAGCATTCCTACAATCACAGAAAGTACTAAACCATAGGCGATCCCACTAACATAGGTGGAGATAACTTTTGCAAGGGAGATAACTGCATAACAATTCATAGTGTATCATTGGGAAAACTGTCGTCATTAATAGCAAAGATATATTCCAAATATTTGATAGATCAAAGAAGGAAATAAGTTAAAACGTTACATTCTGCGACTCAATTATACTTTCAATAAATAGGTTTATTGTTGTGTTTTTTAGTATATTAAATTCATTATTGAAACATTTAGTGTTGGGCATGTGTGCTCCGATGTGTGACAAAGATGGAACAAATACAATTCCTGAATTCAATATGTTAATCGACTCCGGCTACAAAGACCTTCATTTCACGATGTTGTCCAATGTTAACATTTTCTGAAAGGTTACAAAATGAGCTGATTAAGCAGTTTATCGTCATCGCTAAAATATTGTCAAGTTACTCTATCATTCCTTTTTTCAATCTTTGACACAAAAACCCTCTCCATGTTGTTAACCAGGTAAAGACTGCTTGTGCCTGATCCAGCAGGGAGAGGGTTAACTGAAGTAAGGCAGAGGCGGTATTGCATAAGATTAATAGTTGTCATGGTACGTGAACACTGTCAAGATTGTAATCATCAATGTCTACAATACGACATGAAGTTATTTCATTAACTACACATTTGTATAAACTCGCATTATCTCATCTCATTATGAGCCTAACAATAGGAATTCAGGACAACTTACAATATTTGTATCAATTGTGGTTCATTACAAACAGCAACCAATTCTACAATTACAACGCTAAATTATTGTTGTGCGGTATCAAAAATATTCCATAGATCACATTTCAGTACGCCAGTAGCCCCGGATCAACATTAACTATACGCCAGGGCCCGTATTCTCGAAACTTCATAAATACTAAAAATTTGCCTAACTGGTTTTCTGCTTATGTTAATTTTTAAGAGATTTTTTCTCGCTAAGAATATTCTTAGTTAAGAAGTTTCGAGAATACGGCCCCAGATTTCCATAGCTTTCCAAACGTAATATCGAGAAACTGATGCTCTATTTACACGTTGATGATTGCACTTGCATAATTCACATAAGTTTGTAGACACATTCGCAATAGGAAAATATACAATTCGTCCAGCAAAGAGCATGTACAAGGATCACACATGTTCTAACATTGTAGTCAAGGAATCACATGTTTACGTAGCACTTTTGTGATGGTGGTTAAACCAATGTACATTAGAATATTGTTAACATACATCTTTGTCAAACCTGATTTGAAATAGATAGACAATACCATTTAAAAAAAAGATAAGACAATAAAACAAATTACCATATCACACAGTTGCGGGGGAAAGAAATCACCTCTAAGGTGTATTTATTATAACTTATGATTACTCATATAAATATGTTATGTTACATTGTATAACAAAAACTTTCTTTTAGTTCAGTTTATGCTGTGTGTACATTGATTCATTGAATTGAATTACTGTTTAACGTCGCGGCGGGAATATCTCACCCGGTAGTCGACATTGATTCAATTATGAATTTTAAAAATAGTACAGTATGCCAGGATACTATTTGAAATGAGATTTGACAAATTGATGGTGTACACAATATACAAATCAGACCAGTATACAGACAATAAGTCAATGTGACCTATCCATTTTTAGTATCTCCACAATAATGGGTATTATCTTTTGCATTCAGTACTATTATGATCCAATATCATCATGATCATACCGATCCTGAATAATTCCAAGGGATACATCTTACCACACACATATACAAGGTTTCTCAGAAAAGGTATTATCTGCCCCTCAGATCTTTGCATAGACCAATCAATTTTTTTTATATCTCAGGCCACTCGGTTAAATGGAAGTGAATACTCAATATCTAAAATTGGTTGTACATACAAACCAATGTGTCAAGGATAAATAACATTTCTTTGTATTTTCATTCAATGATTTACGTCGCTGCGGGAATATTTCATCCATACGGGACGACGATAAATAACATGACCCAGGCTTGGCGCAAAGCATGCAAATTCTTGGTATTAGATTTATGAAAATATTCTTTTACAAATGGGAGATTCTTAAAAAAGAAATCCAAGGGCAGGTAACTACCTAAATAGAACCAAAGAAATGTGCATGTAAGTATTTAGTTTAGAGATGTACATACCGGAGACATAACGTTGTATACAAATACAGGATTACTTTTACTAATTCCATATTATGCGAATTGGTAATGCAGTGAACTAGGATACATGTATTCCATTTTCTAAATCAGTCATCTTAAAACTACTGCAACACACCTTTTGGGAATTATATATGCTGGTATATGCAAATTTGGTTTTGAAATGGATATGTCAAATGTCCTTTTATTTTAGTATGTTTTTTTTTATAGATTTTCTGTAGGAACATGACAAGTTCTAAATGCATCCATTTAAATATTTATCGAAA
Source organism: Lepetodrilus galriftensis (assembly GCA_032361785.1). Classification (NCBI taxonomy): domain Eukaryota; kingdom Metazoa; phylum Mollusca; class Gastropoda; order Lepetellida; family Lepetodrilidae; genus Lepetodrilus; species Lepetodrilus galriftensis. Next base: position 7,509 of record JAUTBZ010137841.1, on the reverse strand, counting down.
TACAAAGCACACTTGTTAAAATAATATTATATTATTTGTATTATATGTGTTCAAAAATCTCTGTTGCAAGTGCTCATTTCTTGAATGAATGAAATCTACACATATTCAACAATCACTTGGATTGACTGTACATTTACTATTCTATTAGTATTACTATATTTCCCAAAAAGTGTGATATACTAGTAGTACTTTAGATAGTTTTTAGGGATTGTAAGAAATGAAATATTCCGCCGTTTATACACTAGAACAATAATAACATTTAGTACGAGACAGTTATCAAAGAATTGAGTAAGATTTTACATTTCTCTATAAATTAAATAATTAATTGATTATGCAGTTTTCAACCCATTAAATAAAAAGAAATTAAATAAAAATAGGTTTATTTGGGAGCATCAACAAATTATGCATTTCCTAACAACCAATCTATACATTTTCTATGTGAACAATTATGGTCATATTCATATATATAGATATATATATAAAGGGTTTTCTTGTTTGGCACCATGTTTTTCATAAAGTATTACAAACATCTATTCTAACAAAGATACTATAATAGTTTTGATTCTTGAAAATAACAACTACATAACTTAATTAAATAGACTTTTACAATCAATGTTAATTGACATTGCTGTGTTACTTACATTTATAACAAAACAAATTTATATACTACATAATGATGATAATATTAACACAATCTTGGTCAGCTGGTAGGAAGGAAAACATGGTATTGTTGTAGTACCGTAAGTAGTCATCTACTTCATTCATAATCACAAAGGGTTGTATTCTATAACATGTCAGATGTTCAATAACAACAATAGTATTAAAGATAGATAAAAGTCTGTAGAACATTTACTTACGTACGGTAACTAATTCGATCAGCTTTGCAATCAGCCAAGTAAACTTTTGTAATAAACAATCTAACAAATGCACTCAAAATGGTGTGGTTGTTTGTATATTATGCAAATAAACTGTAACAATATTCATCAATAAAATAAAATCATTTTGAACATTCAAGTAATAACATATTTCTATCATGCATATGCTAAGTTGCTAACCCTGAATAACATTCCCATACCCCCTTCTCAATGCGAACAAAATTTAATTATTAATGTCCTGCTCAGTATTTAGTCAATCAAACCAATTTGTTGACTTCAATGTACTCAAATTTCAGTTACTTTAATTAGCTCAAAACCTAAATGTGTTTAGATGGTAAGCGTTTCATGAGACATAAGTTCCATAACTGTCTAATAAGGAAACTTCCTATGTAGACAGATGCTAAGATTTCCATAAAACAAAAACAGTCAGTGCAAAAATTGTGATTAGCAGATTTGATTGAATTAATGTTTTACGTCGCGGCAGGAATATCTCACCCGTAGGCGATGACGTGTAGAACCTTAGCACCTGTCTACATGGCAAGTTGCCTTATGAGACAGTTACGTAACTGCATGTCTCATGAGACAGTCTTACCGTCTAAACACCCCTTGTGACTATCGAGAAGAGGGAATTTCCTTGCAAGATAATTCATTCCGTAGTCTTACTACTTGTATATAACAAACATTTCCTAAATCCATAGTATCACATGAATGTTTATCACTCGCATTAGGAAAAGTCTCATCTTTGATGACAATTGGGCTGGAGATGTGGCTTTAGCTTGCATTTTAATGTCATGATCAAGCAGATAACTTATTCCAGAAGATTAATAGTGCATACTTTACTTCAAACACCGAACTGCGATTGTCGTTGTTATATACATTTATAAGACAATGTTATGGGCCCGGTTGTATGAAAGTGCCATTAACTAATGACATCATTAGCCGTTATTCCTGCATTTTACTTTCAATGCTAACGTAATGCTGCATTGGTTGATGAACGTTTAATGACAAGTTAGTGGAGCCTTAACCCTCTCCATGCTGAAGGCAACCGGAGAAGCCCTAAAGGGCTGTGCCTGTGCATAATCCAGCAGGGAGAGGGTTAAGCGTTTCATACACCGGGCCCAGCTCACTAAACAGTCTCTTCTATACATTACAGTCCATTTCAAGTTTTCATGATTATAAAAGTTTACATATCTAACTCCCTGAATTCAATTCTCAATAATTGATTTTTCACTCACTTATGTTTATATACAAATTTTGAATTTATATTAATGAAGCTATGAGCATTCACCTTTGCGATATTTTTATTACAGAATTTTGACAACCACAGGTTAAGGCGATGATGAGAATAATGCTATATAGTTGCGACTTTATGCAGCAGTTTAAAACGCTGGTAATATCATTTTCACCAATGACAGAGATAGATGCAAATGTTGACCAATCACAGCCAAGTTTACATGAATCATTGGCTGTGATTGGAAATGAATGAGACAGCACAGATGGACTTGGAGCAGCCAATGGGATTCTCCTGGTCTGGAAACTGGCCCAATGGAATACTTCCACAAGTTTTATATTCTCCTACAAGAATCGTGTTTCACCGATGAGTTTCCATTTGAAAATATGTTATAATCAATAACCTAGACCAACTATTGTCCTGAACACATTCTAATACCGGGAATACTTTGCCAAGAGTTCCGTCAACGTTGTCGTATTCCACAAGACACTTTTCTCTTGTCAGCAGCATAGCCTTCCAGGTGAAACATCTTCGGGCACAGGTATAAAAATTGACGTGGTTTCCATGACGAAAAGTGTGGCAAAAAGTTAACATAGGCAGAAATGTGTTCATGGTAGATTAACCCTTGCACAATGCTTTCAATGAATTCCGTTCCTTATGACCCTGCGAGTTCAGTGCAAAAAAATACGGACCCTCAAGGTCATTTTTTCACGATCACAGTATGACAATGAATACCACTAGAGATTTCCTGGCGTCTGTACATGTAGGATATCCCCATCACAGGCTGCACAGAGTTGTTTGAATAATCTCCCTTTGCATGGGGAGACCACTCTCAACAGTTGCTTGAATCATCTTCCTTTGCATATCGAGGAGGTCAATATCCCAATGGTTGCAATATTGAATCATCTCCCTTTGCATGGGGAGACCACTCCCAACAGCGGTTGCTGGAATCATTTTCCTTTGCATTGGAGGGGGGGCCATACCCCCAGTTGATTGAATCATCTCCCTTTCCATGGGGAGACCACTGGCAACAGCAGCTCCTATAATATTGTCTCCCTTTCCATGGGGAGGCGACTCCCAACAGAGATCCACTGCCTGCAGTGTTGGTTTCAGGTTATAATGCATAGATGTTAAATAACAATGCTTTTAACACTCGGTCGGTGTTTTCTTTTGGATTTGCTGAGAATCACACCACTATACACTGTTTGCACAATATAAGGCATGTGAGCACACCGCATTATGTGGAGTCAGTGGCAATTTACAGCTTTGTACATCCACTGTCACCCGCCATACCTATATTTTCCCCCATTTTGTAAATATCCTGTGGGCAAAATGCTTGAAAGACGTGTCACAATGTTGGTTTACTCCGGCAAACCAACGCCACATGCTATGCCATATCTCGAAGAAATCGATGCAATAATAAGTCCTCAGCTGACGGTCGATCTGACGATTTCTTGTTGAATATTAATATTAGAAAGTCACGTGCCACAGTGGACACTTCTTGTGGAAGGTCGTATTTGGGAAATTTGCATGTGGCAATCTGAAACATTGCGGCGAAAGGTTCATATTCTCCAAACGGTGGTCTTGTGGTGAGCATTTCCACGATGGTGCACGCTATGCTCCTGAAACAGAAGAAAAGTCCACCATGAGAATACATTTTTAACTTCTTGAAAATGCCTACAAATGTTATATTTCTGCCTAAACTTTGTCGAATGTTGTCTACTCAATTTAACAGAAACATGATCACCCAAGGGAACGAATAGTTTTAGAAAGCACATATGACATCTGCATGGCATAACACCAGCAGTTTAAATAATTTTCTTGCCAAAAGTACTATTATGTTACTATCATTGGGACTAGTGCTTCAAAAAGTTGAAAGTAGTTCATTTTAACTAACTGCGGAGATGCCTTCAGAGCAGGACTAAGATGGCCGACACTAATCGTGTTTCTATTACTCACCAGACATCGGCCTTTCTGCCGTATCCCTCGCCATTGATGACCTCAGGCGCCATCCAGTGAGGGGTTCCCACGGCAGACTTGAGACCAGTGGCAGTGCATATCGTCTGCAGACGCTTGGACGCACCGAAATCGCCAAGCTTCACGTTTCCAACCGTGTCTCTCAAGATATTCGCAGCTGAGAAGAGAAAAGAAATAAAATATTATAACAGCTCTGTAACCTACCTGGTAGTTTTGTTCGTCAAGATGGCGAAATTTCTAAACATCAAACATTTTAATATTTGTTGATAATACCAGTGTTCGAAATAGAACACATCTGCATGCCCGCAATGGGTTTGTTTCGGCGGTAATTAAACAATTTATTTCTCAACATCATAGCGACAATATTTCATCCATACACAACAAAACAGTTTCAGCGACAGCAGGAGATATTTATGTCTTGTACGTTACCTTTAATATCTCTGTGTACAATGACATTCTTATGCAGGTAGGCCAGTCCCTCTAGGACCTGCCGCATGTACTTCTTTACCAGTATCTCCTTCAGTGCTCCATAGTCGTTGATGTGATCCTTCACGGACCCCTAAACAAGAAGACATTACAATGAAACTATTTGGTTCCCCTCCAAAAAAAATCATAAGGAATCCCATTAAAATCAACTCGATCAGATCCAAAATGAATACGATGTCACACTGAAGTCGTTAGGTAAACACATTATTAATCCAGTTCATTAACATCAACTGAAAGAACTTCCAAACAATATTAGCATAATCCCCTCAATACATCAGCAAATTACACCAAGACTCAAATATGAATACATATTTTCTTAAATGCCTAAAGCTGGCGTTTGATGTAATACACACGTCTTAGTATGACATTCCTAAAATGTAATGAATTCAATGTCAGTTATCAGTATTTCTCAGGTGACGAAATTTGAATGTCATCCATGTATATCAAAGCCATAATCTCAAAAATTATGTTTTACTTTTTTTCTTTCTATTGGAGTTTAGAGCCACTTTCAGGATTATTTCACTTACTGTAAATCATGAAATTAACGCGAGCAGAATATTAATGCGAAAAATGCGACCGCCGTATCGACGCATTTAATTGCTGCGCGTTAACGGTAAGACTGGTGAACAAACATGGCCGTTCGCATTTTATTGGTGTCGCATTTACGTCTAAAATCTAGAGGTAGCATTAAATTAGTGACGCATTAATTTCATGATTTACAGTATATGGAACAGTTGAGTGTAATGCATTGAGAGAGAAGTGCAGCTACAGAACGGGTCGGTGTAACACTGCGTACCCCTGGCATGAGCTCGAGGAATATGGAGAGGACTTTCTGGTCCTGCTGACAGCCGTAGTACTGGACGATGCGCTCGTGCTGGAAGTTCCTCAGCAGCTGAAGCTCGTTCTCCAGCGCTCGCACCTCCTGTGATCACGAAAACAATTTATTACAAACTTGTCCACTACGATACCATAACCCTCTCGTGAATTGTCTCATAAACTCAGGGTCAGTTCTTTAATATTTAATATTATTTAAGCTTTTCAAAGTCAAATTACTTTTATTGCATTGTGGTATATTCTTTTAGGATTAATTTAACTCTTGACTTATTATTGTAGAGCCATATAATATGGGAGTATTACAAATACAACTTATAGTATAGTTGATCAAGGAATTTGCTTTTGAAATCTGTGCAACATTAGACTCTTGTATATGAACTAGCTCTTCAACAGAACAGCTTTCTATAAGAGATACAAGAACTTCCTGCAAGAGATACAAGAGCTTCCCATAAGAGGTATAAGAGGTACAAGAGCTTCCTATGAGGTACAAGAGCTTCCTGCAATAGATACAAGAGCTTCCTATGAGGTACAAGAGCTTCCTGCAATAGATACAAGAGCTTCCTGCAAGTCTCATGAAGTAGTGACTGACCTTGGACGTTTCTGCGTTGAGGTTGCCCAGCTGGACTTGTTTGACGGCCAGCTCGGTGCAGGAGTCCTCGTCGTAGCACACGTACACCTCTCCGAATGCCCCCACCCCCAGCTGCTTCCCTCTCCGCCAGTTAGACGGCGCTCTCGGAGCTGTGGAGTAATATGTGAATAAAATCTTAATCAGAAAAGTTTCATAACCTCGCTCGGGCCTGTGCACAGGGGAAGGATGGCATGTATACAGTGAGTGAATGAATATGGAGTTTAATGTCGCTGCGGCAATCTTTCACCCATTTGCAATGAGCATGTATAGAGGAAAGCATGTAGACACTCACACTTTGATAACTGGAGACCATAGAAACTGTACATGGACGGTGACTCGTCGCCGTCCTGAGGCAGACCGCTGCTGCTGCTGCTCCTACTGCTAGTGCTGGCGGTGCCCTCGCTACTCCGCGACATCATCGACCGCAGCGACATGGCGTCGTAGCCGGTGTCTCTGGGGTGGTAGGTGGAGCGAGGAAATGTCTTGTTACCTGAAACTGAAAAAAATGCAGATTTGTTGATTTATTTTATCACGATGATGCAACTATATTTAGTGTGTGTACAATATAACGAGCCGAACAAGAAACACTGGCACCATTTTCTCTTCATATTCAAGTCTGTCGAAGAAACTGGACGTTGGAATAGAGACTCACCTTCCACATTGGAATGATTAATAGCATCACATCCTCTGGGGAAAGTTCCGAATCGGTGACCTGCAATAGTACAAATAGACCTTGATTACAAATCTCTTCCTCAGTCCATAACTATTCATAACATTACACACAAATTATGCATACAAGAAAAGGTTCTAAATTGAGATTCAAACCAGGCTTGGCAACAGACAATTACGATTTCAGCAGGAAAACAAGCCCAGGCAAATACATAGACGATAGGACAAATAAATCAGCAGATTTCCACGGATCCACGGAATATAGCCATGCCTTTAAAACTTGGGTTTCAGGGTAGAGGTTTTCGTGGTTCTTACCATTAACGGTTTCATCTTTGGCACTATCTGACAGGACACTTCTCCGCGAGTCCCTCCTGGCTCTCATTGGAAATGTCTCGCCACTCCTCATTGAAAACAATTCGTGGCTTCGTGGATACGATTCACCACTGCTGCAAAACAGTGGATCATGTCATTACTGAAACCTCCAACAGACATCGATGTCATTTATTAACACATTATTTCTATTTATTTATTTATTTTTAATTGGGGTTTAGTCGCTTTCTAGAATCTTTCACTAATATCACGACTTGTCAGTTTATGGCAGGAGGAAACCCGCAAAATCCACAGCGCTGAATGTTGCAGTAAACCTGCAAGCACCGGCTGGTACTGACAAGACCTTGAGGATGATAACTGTAGTCATTTTACAGACAGTGCATTCTATCAATATTTGCATCCGAAGTTCCAAAGTTCCACCACTGCGATACCACCAACAGTACTAGGACATGTCAACATCTCTACAGTGATACAGCACG
>JAUTBZ010137830.1:0-13210 GCA_032361785.1 Lepetodrilus galriftensis | reverse complement strand
GGCGAGACCTTTTGGCAATATCGTAGCTATGAACAAAGCGACACGGCCAGTATGATTGACTGGCGCCGTAGTGCTGGGACTGATCATCTTTATGTGCGGGAGCGAGAATGGGAAGCCGCTCATACCGTCTGGCTGGTGCCAAATCTAACAAGCGGTATGAAGTTTCATTCAACCCTGTCCCCAATTGATAAACGAAGCCGTATGATTGTTTTATTGCTGGCAATGGCACATTTACTGGTACGCGGCGGCGAACGGATCGGTATCCCGACTCTTATGAACCCTTCTGCCAGCCGGAATGCGCCGCAAAAGCTTGCCCAGTATCTGGTGAACCCGCCTGAGTCAATTATTTTGCCAGCCAGTGCGTTTTGCAAACAAATTCAGCCTCAGCGTTTTTCAGAAATTATTTTACTCTCTGACTTTATGGAACCAACAGAACCCTTGATTGAAGAAATGGCACGGTTAACCCGACAAGGCATTAAGGGGCATTTGGTGCAAATCCTTGATCCAGCAGAAGAAACATTGCCGTATAAAGGCCGCGTTGTTTTTGAGGGAGCAGGCGGTAATGAGCGTGTTTTAACGGATAGTGCCCAGGATTTACGCACAGAATATCAAAATCGCATTATCGCACACCGCGCCACCTTGCGTGATGCCTGCGCCCATATGCAATGGTCTTTCCAATTGCATCATACAGACCAGCCTGCGGAAGAAACTGTGTTGGGGCTATACCTTAACCTTAGCGGATCAGATAAATGATAACAGCCTTCACAGCGCCTTTTCTTGTGCCCGCCTTTTTATCCTTTTTGAGTCCCTGGCTCTTGTTGGGATTGCTCATCTTGCCAGCAATCTGGTGGCTTCTTAAAGTGACGCCGCCGGTGCCAAAGCATATCAGCTTTCCGCCAACCTGGATTTTAAAAGGGCTAACCAGCGCTAAAAAATCACCAGCCCATACACCATTATGGTTATTATTGCTGCGGATGGCGATTGCGGCTTGTATTATTCTGGCTTTGGCAGCACCGCTTTTATTTGGTGATAATACCAAGTTACCGGGTAAAAAAACGCTGGTTTTGATTATTGATAATGGTTGGGCTTCAGGGAGCCAGTGGAACCAGCGTAAAGAAAAGCTACTTGGGCTGATTGCTCAGGCGCAGCAAGAGAACCGTCCTGTTCTGGTGTTGCCAACTGTTTTTGAACCTAAAGGGGCATTGCAGGCCGTGTCAGCTAATGACGCAAACCGTTATGCTGGCAGCCTTGTGCCTCATCCAATAGCCCCGAACCGGTATAGACTGGTTGCCCGTTTAAAGACCTTTTTTGCAAGTCATAAACAGGCAGGTCTTGTTTGGCTGAGTGATGGCATTCATGAAAACAGCGTGGGGAGAGATCAAAAATTTACACAGGCTTTAAATGAGATTGTGCCAAACCATGAGCTGCAAATTATTTTGCCAGCCAATGCGCACTATCCATTAGGGCTGTTTACAAAAAATAGTAAAAAGGGGCAGCTTGAAGCGACCATTCTTTCTTCTGGAAAATCCGGTTATCAAGGCACTTTAAAAGCCTTGAACAGTAAGGGGCAAAGCTTATCTGAACTTCCTTTTTCGCTTGCAAAAGGTGAGGATAAGACGACCCTCTCAATTAATATGCCGCTTGAACTGCGTAACCAGATTTCACGTCTTGAAATCAGTCAGGCCAATCAGGCGGGCGCGGTTTATCTGCTGGATGCAACAGCCCGTTGGCGCCGTATTGGGCTATTAAGCGGAGAATCAACTGATATTTCTCAGCCCTTATTGTCACCGCTTTATTATATTGAAAAGGCGATTAACGGCTTTGCTGAAATTCATCGCAGCAAAGATGAAAGTAGTAAAAACCGCATTACAGAAATATTGAAGCATAATCTTTCTGCTCTTATCCTTGCGGATATTGGCAAATTAGGCAAGGAAGCGGGCAAAAAGGTAGAGAATTGGGTGAAGCAAGGCGGTATTTTGATCCGTTTTGCTGGTGTCCATATGGAGCAAAACAGCGATCACCTGTTGCCTGTCCCTCTTCGGCATGGTGGGCGTACTTTAGGCGGTGCTTTATCATGGAGTACACCGCAAAAGCTGGCAAAGTTTGAAAAAGATAGCCCGTTTTTTGGCCTTGCGACCCCAAAAGATATTACAGTGAAACGTCAGGTTCTGGCTGATCCTGCCTTATTGCAAGATCATATTCAGATTTGGGCGCGTCTTGAAGATGGTACGCCGCTGGTCACAGCGCGTGCGGATGAAAAGGGCTGGGTTATCCTGTTTCATGTCACAGCCAATTCAGACTGGTCGAATCTTTCTCATAGTGAACTGTTTATCAATATGTTGAAACGTTCTATTCTCATTGATGGCGGAGCGGATGGCCTGTTGAGTGAGCAAAGCAGCGCGGGGGCAGCTTATACAAATAATGCGATGCTAAAACCGCTTAAAGTGCTTGATGGCTTTGGTAAGCTTTCACCGCCGCCAACAACAGCCGAACCAATTAATATTGAAGAGAGTAGCACAACACAGGCGGATATTAATCACCCGCCGGGGTTTTATGGCCGTCCTGGCACGTTGCGCAGTTTAAACCTGATTGATAAAAAAACAAAAATAAAACCGCTGGAAAATTTAACAGCTTCTGTGCTTAAGGGGCATTATAAGCCAAGTAACGCTCTTTCTCTAACACCTTTCTTCTTTGTGCTGGCTTTTTTACTCTTGCTGGCAGATACTATTTTGACTTATCTGATGATGAATGGCAGGGAGATTGATATATCTAAAATGACAGGAAAAGCCTCCGAGCTGGTCACAAAACTTGCTAAAAAAGGCAAGCGCAGCACACAAAGTTTTCTGCTCATTGCAGCAGGCTTATTCGTTGCTATGCTTTGGCAAAATTCTATTTCCTTGTCCTCTGCGGCAATGGCCGCGGAAAGCGATGCACCTTCACCTCAAGTAGAGGCGTTTGCACGCAAAGCCCTTGCGGCAACCCGTTTTGCTTATGTTATCACGGGGAATGCTGACGTTGACAATGTAAGCCGTCTTGGCCTTGCCGGGCTGAGTTTTGTGACAAAATCAAGAACAGCTTTAGAGCCAGGGGAGCCAATCGGGGTTAATATTGCGGAAGATGACTTGTCTTTTTTTCCTGTGTTATATTGGCCTGTCCTTGCCAATGCGCCCGTGCCAAGCTTCAAGGCTCTGGCCAGAATAGATCACTATATGAAACATGGCGGTATGATTGTTTTTGACCAGAAAAAGCAAGTCAGTAATCTGTCTTCTTTTGGGTCTGATCCTACCGCAAAAGCGCTTAGGCGTATTTTGGGGCGGCTGGATATTCCGCCTCTTGAACCTGTGCCGCATAACCATGTTTTGACCAGAAGTTTTTACCTGCTTCAAGACTTTCCCGGCCGTTGGGCGGGTGGCAAGCTGTGGACTGAGGCTGGTGGTGCTGGCAAAAAAACAAGCCTGAATAAAGCAAGAACTGCTGATGGGGTGAGTTCTATCCTGATTACCTCTAATGACTTGGCTGCCGCTTGGGCGCTGGATGAAAATCACCGTCCGCTCTATCCTGTTGTGCCAGGGGGAGAGCGTCAAAGGGAAATGGCTTACCGAACAGGCATTAATATTGCTATGTATGCCCTTACAGGAAATTATAAGGCGGATCAGGTTCACACCCCGGCTTTACTTGAACGAATTGGTCAATAAAAGACAATGATGAACTGGACTGTAGAATTTAATCCCTTACTGCCAACACCGCTTTTGTGGTTTATGGCATTGCTGGCTATTGGACTGGGTGTGTTTTTACTTTGGCAGCGATTTCATGGCGCGTTTTTGCGCCTTGCCAGTTTGGCGCTTCTGTTGCTTGCCTTGTTTAACCCAACACTGAAACAAGAAGAACGCAGTCCGTTGTCTTCCATTGTCCTTGTTGTGACGGATCAGACGGATAGTCATAAAATTACAGGCCGGGTAAACCTGACTGCTGATATTCGCACCAGGCTTGCAGCCAAGCTGAAAAAAGTGCCGCATGTTGAAACCAAATGGGTCACCAGTAAACATAACTCGGCAGCACGCAATCATAGCACTCTTCTGATCGAAGATATTAATCGCGGGCTTGCTGATATCCCAACAGAAAGACTGGCAGGGGTCATTGTTATTTCAGATGGCCGTATTCATGATATTCCTGCAACTGCGGATGCCTTGGCGCTTGGTGCGCCGCTACATCTCATTTTGCCGGGTCTTAAAGATGAATTTGACCGCAGGATTGAGCTTAAGGAAGCACCGCGCTTTGGTCTTGTTGGCTCAACGCGGCCAATCAAACTGCGTATTTCACAATCTGGCACATCAAAAACAGCCAGCAAAATGGCGCAGCTTGTTATTAAACGGCAGGATAAGCCTGATGAACTGCTTTCTGTTCCAGTAGGCGAATTTTTTGAGATTGAGTTTCCTTTTCCGCATTCTGGGCAAAATCTGCTTGAACTTGATCTTGCCCCTGTGCCGGGTGAGCTGACAAAAGCCAATAACCGCCTTGCCTTAACGGCTGAGGGGGTGCGGGAAAATTTGCGTGTGCTGCTGGTTTCTGGTGAACCTCATGCTGGAGAACGGGCATGGCGTAACTTGTTAAAATCAGACGCTTCTGTTGATCTGGTGCATTTTACAATTTTGCGGCCACCGCAAAAGCGCGATAATACGCCGATTAACCAGCTTTCCTTGATTGCTTTTCCAACAAGAGAACTATTTTCAGAAAAGCTCTCTGGCTTTGACCTGATTATCTTTGATCGCTATAAGCGGCGCGGGGTTCTGCCAAGGCTCTATCTTGGCAATGTTGCTAATTATGTCCGCAAGGGCGGGGCTGTGCTGATGGCAACGGGTGAGGCGTTTAGTTCAAATTTCTTTAGTCTGTATAATACCCCTCTTAACACTATTCTGCCAGCAGCCCCAACCGGAAACCGCTTTCAAGACCCTTATCAGCCTAAACTCACGGATGATGGGTTAAGGCATCCTGTAACAGATGGCCTGGCCGGAGAAAATCCGAAAAAGCCTAAATGGGGACGCTGGTTTTCGCTTATTGACAGTTCGGTCAAGCGCGGAAAAGTGCTTATGGAAGGCGATAAAAAGCGTCCGCTACTGATCCTTGATCGGGTAGGCAAAGGGCGTGTTGCGATGCTTATGAGTGACCAGGCCTGGTTGTGGTCACGCGGTTATGAAGGCGGCGGCCCTTATTCTACCTTGTTAAGGCGCGTTGCTCATTGGCTGATGAAAGAACCTGATCTGGAAGAGGAATATTTGCGCGGTATTGCAGATGGTTCCAAACTGATTATTAAGCGTCATTCTATGACGGATAAAATTGCGCCCGTTGAAATCACGCTGCCTACAGGTAAAAAGGAACTGATTACCTTAAAAAAAGTCTCTCCAGGGTTGTGGCAAAAAACAGTGGCTACAGAGATGACCGGGCTTTATCATTTAAAATCTGGCAAGCTGACAACAATGGTGCATATTGGCAGGCTTAACAGTAGAGAGCTGAGCGCCGTAACCGCCACAAATAAACCGCTTAAGCCAATTTTGCTAGCCCTTGGTGGTGGTAGTTATTGGCTAGGTAAAAAGGCTCCTGCTGATGGCGTGAACAAAGAGCAACATTTGCTTGATAAGGCAAAGCCTTTGCCGCGTATCTCAATGATACAAAGCGGCAGTAAGTTTTTTGGTCAAAGCTGGCTGGGACTAAAAAAGCGCAATGCCTTTGAAATCAAGGGTGTTTCAACGATTCCCTTATTCTCTGGCCTGCTGGCTCTTGCTCTTGCGCTGGGTTTATTATCCCTCATGTGGTTCCGTGAAGGACGCGGCAATGGCTAATAGAAATGTTCTGGTCAACAGTAAATTATAGGCTCGTATTAATTGTCAACGCCCCTTTGTGTCGGTTTGGGGCTCCGTCCCAAATCGGAACATTTTTGCTAATCCAGCATATCACTTGAAACGTTCCGGTCAAAGACGGAGCCTTTGACCAACATAGAGTGTAGGAAAGGCTTCCTCAATTCATTTGAATGTCTCTTGATGATAGCACAATGCCTGCTAACCTGTACTCCAGGCTCGTGGTTGTTTCAATCCTGCTATTTTTAGCGGTTGTTTTACATAGCCATAAGGGAACATCTCAAAAAACTTGAGCCGTGCCTCTTTTTTGTTGAGGCCTTTTTTATCGGCAATAAACTGGAAAACAAAACGGGCATCAGGGGCAATCTGGTGTTCTTCCTGATAGTCCCGCATATAATGAATTATTTCCCAGCGTTGTTCATCCATCACCACGCCTTCTTCTTTGGCGATGACTTCAGCAACTTCCTCATCCCAGTCATCAGGATTAACAAGATAGCCAGGCTCATCACGTTCAATGACCTTATCGCCAATCTTGAAATCTGAAAACACATCAACCCGGTGGCCGCGGCCACTACCTGCATCTGTTTTTGAACTCATTGTTTTATATCCTTCTGTTAAGGATTGCCCTCATAAAGAAAGCAAGTCCTCTTATAAACTGATATAAGACCAGTTCATTTGCAGTACCAGTGATGTGGCCGTTTTAAAGGCTAATCTAATGCCTTGGTTAGCCTGCTAATAATGCCCTCAATGGTCTTGCCTTCTGCGCGGGCAGCAAAACTGAGCGCCATACGGTGTTTCAGGATAGGTTCGGCCAATTCAATGACATCATCAATAGAAGGGGACAAACGGCCGTCCAGCATCGCTTTTGCCCGAATAGCAGTCATTAAAGACTGGGATGCACGCGGCCCAGGACCCCAAACAATATTTTTATCAATATCACGCTTGCCATCTTTTACAGGACGGGCATTGCGGACAAGGCTTAAAATAGCATCAACGACTTGTTCACTTACTGGAATTTTACGCACGAGGTCTTGAATATTAAGAAGCTTTTCCGCAGACAAAATAGAGGACAGTTCAGTTTTTTGATTGCCTGTTGTCATTAGCAAAATTTGACGCTCTGCGGCTTCATCAGGATAACCAACATCAATTTGCATTAAAAAACGGTCAAGTTGGGCTTCTGGAAGCGGATAAGTGCCTTCTTGCTCTAGCGGGTTCTGGGTCGCCAGAACATGAAAAGGAGAGGGCAGGTCATGGCGCTCACCAGCAAAACTAACGTGTTTTTCCTGCATGGCTTGCAAGAGAGCTGATTGGGTTTTGGGGCTGGCACGGTTAATTTCATCAGCCATTAACAGGCGGGTAAAGACCGGGCCTTTAATAAACTTAAAGCTGCGTTTTCCGTCAGCGCCTTCCTCAAGAACCTCAGAACCAATAATATCTGAAGGCATAAGGTCAGGGGTAAACTGAATGCGGTTATTGTCTAACCCAAGAACAGTACCAAGGGTTTCCACAAGCAAGGTTTTAGCAACACCAGGCACACCAATTAACAGTGCATGGCCACCTGCCAGCACAGTAATAATGGTTCGCTCAATGACCTCATCTTGTCCGAATATGACAGAAGCGGCTGCATCTTTGACCTGTTTGATCTCTTCGCCGGCAGCTTCTATCTGGGTAACGATATCCTCATCGTCAATAACTTCACTATCCATAACAGTCTATATAAGCATGTTTGATGGAAAGCGGAACAGTGAAATATGCAATTGCCCGTAATTTTTTGTAAATTTATGCAAATGATTGTGAAAACTTTCTTGAGAGGAAGGTTAAACGTTTTGTAACGTAGGGTATTGGGTGTGTATCTGACTTGTGAGCCATAGGGTAAAAATTGAATTTTGAGGCGGACAATAAGAGGCGTTAACGTTTACACGTCTGTCTTGCGCAATTCAAAAATGTCAGGTAAAGATGCAAGATTGTCGCAGGTTATTCATGTGTTATTCATCTTTTAAATCATAGCATTAAAGTTAAGGGGAATGACCGCAAAACAAAGTTTTTTTGATGTTTTTTAATCAGCCTTCCATTTTTGCCTCTAGCACTTCCATTTATTCTTTATCATTATTAAGGAGAAAATTATGTTTCGCATTTCTATGTTTTTTTTAGCTATGTTAACAGCAATTCCAGCAGTCAATGCTGGTGAAAGTGCAGAGAGTTATCAATACTCTCTTACGGGCGGGCGCTATTTTGCAATTGCTGGTTGTTATAAAAGCTGGAGCGCTGCGCAAAGACAGGCCAGACGTATTAACAGTTTTCGCAATGCCCCTATGCACCCGACAAGACCAAGAAGAGTGTTTTGGGCACGGGCTATAAATACCTCCCACTACTCAAATTTTAGAAGAGGTTATAAATGTGCTGTTCTTGGTGGAAGTAGCCGTTCAACAGCCTCAAACCGTTGTGCTCGTCTCAGCGACTATAATGTTTCTTGCTATGTAAAAGCAGGTTATTAAGGGCTCGTTTTTTAGTATTACACTCCTATCACCCAGATAGCCGAATTTTCAACTGGCTCTTTTGCCCTCTGGCTGCGTTCCGTCCTTCTTCCAGTGCTAAGGCACTGCTGCGAAGAACGCGCCTGTCCAGAAGGCAAAATTTCTCACCTGAATTTTTCGGGTTTCCGAGTGACAGGAGTACACCTAAATCATTATAAAAGGAGAAAAATAATGTTTAAATCTGTTTTGGCCGTTATGGCTATTGTTTTAATGCTTCCAGCGGCTGCGCAAGCTGGTAAAGCGGTTCCAACGTCATCTTATCATCTTACCGGCGGCGGCGGATATTTCGCAATTTCTGGCTGTTTCAGAGGCTGGTCAGCAGCACACCGCCGTGCTCGCAGAATAGGAGCGATTACCTTTAATACCAACAACTATCCAAATTTTCGCCATGGCTATAAATGTGCAGGATACGGCCCAAGCAGCCGTAGAAGAGCACTCGGTCGGTGTATCAGGCTTCGGGAAGATGGTTATAGTTGTTACGTGAAAAGAGCTTATAGACATTAGTTTAAGCTTGGTATTGTAGCATCTGTTTGTGACATTGGTAATCAAAAATGCCTGACGTTTCAAAACAGATGCTATGATTTTACCAAAAGAAAGATTATTCAACTTCAAGATCAGAAAAGCCTGGCTCAGATGAAAACAGGTCTATAAAATAGTTAAAACAGGGATCGTCTGCTGTCATTTTTTCACGGCCTAACAGTTTTTCTTTTAAACTGCGCTGTTTCTCAACCTGAAACACCCATTCTCGGATATCATTAGGCTCAGCAGTCAAGCCGTTTTCCCTTATATCATCACCGCTACTGGCGCCTATCATATAGTCTCTGCCATGCCAATCAATGTCGCTATACCAGCCCCAATCTTCATGATCAGGCTTGGTTATGGCAAGGTCATTGCCAATTTTTTTTCTAAGCCATTGTAGCAAAGACTGACCATAAATTTGATTGTTAGGATTTTCGTCTTCACTGTGAACATCAAACTTGTTTGTCGAGAAGCAGATAATGAAATGCATATGTAGGCTCTTTTGCAAATGGAATTATTTCTTTTTGCCGCCATGATGGAGAAAATAGAGACCAATGGAGAGCGCAAGAATAGACAGGGCAAAGTAGAGCATTTCCAGGGCATCTTTATATTCAGTATGCAGAACACGCTGGAAAAAACTGACAATTAGTACCATCACAATCACTTTAGCCAATTTGTCCTTGAGTTCATCTAGGGAATGGACAATCAAGATTTTGGAGGTTGCACTTTTTTCTGCAACATCAATTTTGGAAATAAACAGCTCATAAACCCCAAAACCAAAAATAAACATCACAATAGCCATGAGATAAAGGTCAATGGCACCAACCAGACCGCTGACGAGGTCTTCATGAAATTTAGGGGGATGCAGGCCGCCAAGATAGGTATTGAAAACCATGCTGGCAACACCTGCAATATCAACGCTGGCAACAATAAACAGCGCCACGCCGCCAATCATGCTGAAGATCACCGCAAAAAGGACAAAGAAACGCATATTCCACAACAGGGTTTCAAAAATGTGTTCTATCTTGTCCATGCAATTGACCTTTAATGAAAATGTTTGTGCTCTGCGTTGTATAGTCGCTTGGGACAGAGTTTGCTAGAGCAAATTGCAAGCAATTTCGGTCAATTGACCTTGCTCAAGCTTTTATAAGGCACATATCTTAACCTACAAATCATTTCGATTTATTTGCACTATGCACTAAAGCTTCTTTTCCCAAAACTCTGCTTTGTCCATTTGAGGGTCAAGTGTATAAGGCTCAAAACCAGCGCCTTGATAAGCTTTTCTGGCAGTTTTATTGCCCGTTAACACTTCAAGGGTTAGCTTGCAACAGCCGCGTTTTTTAGCCTCAGATTCGGCAATAAAAAGCAGTTTTCCTGCCAGTCCTTGACCGCGGTGGTCAGGGTGAACAATAATATCATGAATGTTGAGTAAAGGCTTACAGGCAAAGGTTGAAAACCCTTCAATGGCTGTGAGTAAGCCAATTGGCTGGTCGTCATCGCTATAGGCCAGAAACACAATGATAAAGACACGCTGCGCCACAGCATCAGGAAGATTTTTTTTGACCGTATCGCTTAAGTCTTGTTTTCCGCCCATTGGGTCGCAGGCATAAAGGCTCATCAGGGTGATATAGTCTGCGGCCTGCTTTTCATGGGTGAGGTCGGCTTTTTTGATAATCATTCAGGCTTTCTTTCTTGGTGGATAGGTTGCTATACTAAATCTGATAAGGGCGGCAGGCTTTTTATGGAAAATAACACATTTTAAGGAATTACCCCATTATGCAATGCCATTTTTCAATGTCTTCTTTTGTTGTCACCAGTTTATTGATGACTGCTTTTGTGATGCCAGCCGTAGCGGGGCAGCGTCCTGAAATGCTTTCACGGAGCGCATGGGGCAGTAAAAAGCCAATTATTCGGCTTATGAAACGGCAAAAAATACAGCAAATTACAATCCATCATAGCGCGACAAAGCAGCGTAAAGGCAAGAGTTTGGCGCGAAAGTTAAGAGGCTTACAGGCATTTTCCCAGCGCAAGGAGCGGCTGGCTTCTGGCAAAATGAAGAAGGCCTGGGGGGATATTCCTTATCATTTTTATATTGCAGCCAGCGGGCAGATTGGTGAGGCGCGTCAGCTGGCTTATGCTGGTGATACCAATACTGGCTATAATACGCTCAATCAGGTACAAATTGTTGTTGAGGGTAACTTTGAAAAAGAACAGCCAACAGCAGCGCAAAAAGCCTCGCTAAAGGCATTGGTGCTGTGGCTGCGGGGTCAATATCATATTCCAGCCCGCTTGATAAAAACACATAAAGAGCGTGCCAGAACAGCCTGCCCAGGCAAAAATTTGGCAGGTTTTATCAATACTTTACGTTAATGTGTGATCACAAAGAGCGAGGCTCTTTTGCCAAGCCGCTATGTCCTGCCAGTTGGGGATTACCATCGGTCTGAAAACAAGATCCCCTTTGTAGCACTATACACTAATGCTTGATTGGACTGAGTACCGCTTTATAGATCAGAAGCGTAATAATGGCTGAAAAGACCATAATGAGCATCGAAAAGGGTACCCATATTAGTTGGGCGGCGCTTTCTTGAGCCAAAGAAGTAAATTGTGTTGAAGAAAAACCTAAGAGATCCAATAGTTTATTATATATTTTTGATAAACCAACAGTACTCATATCAACAAGTAGAATAAGAAAGAGAATTCTAAAATAGTTATGCTGAAGGACGGTTCGTAATTGTAGCCATGTCGCACGGCCTTCAACAGCTATGAGGGCTGTTGCAGCAGTAATGATCGGTATTATAAGATATGTAAATAAAATATAACCTAAAAAGGCCGTGGCTAGTGTGGCAATATCTGAATAAGAATGGTATTTGCCTATGGCTGCAAGTGATGTGTAAATATAGTGAACATCTTGATTAATATTCGGCGCTGAAAAATATAAGGTAAAGACAGAGAGATTTAGGAAGATAAGCAACAGTGAGATGATTAATAGACCAATATAAATTGCCAATATCTGACTGTGTTTTGGACTCCAGCAAAAGGGATCAGTTAAGCGTATTTTGTGTGCGTTTGCTTTGTTGGGTTTTGTAACAAACCGAATGGTGGCTATAAATACAACAATTGAATCTATCGCAAAACCAATAGTCTCAATAATATACATAGAGAGCAGATCAAAAAGCCCCTTGTCTATATTAAAAAAAGTTTTAGAGATGTCGCTATGGGTCGATTGCAGTTTATGATTAAAGATGGCCATTGTCATAACAGCAATGAACGTGGGTAAAAAAGAAATTTTTAGAAGTGGAAATTTATTTTTCCATAATATTTTGAGTGCTGTTGTTAAGACAGCAATAATTTGTAGCTGTCTATGCGTTCTTTTCATTTTGAAACGTGTGAACCCCAATTGATAATTTGGTCACCCAACAAGGCTGGGTGACCAAAAGAAAGTTAGTGTCTGAGCATTTAATAAGCTGCTTTTATATAGCAATCATATCCGCGTTTTCTCATCTTGCGGCAATTATATTTTGCCCACCATTTCCAGTACAAGCCTCTGACTGCGCAATGCCGCCACTTCGGAAGGTTCGCATAGTTACTGGATTGGATGACGCGGCCATTAATTTTGTTAGCTCGTCTGCGAGCAGAACTTTTATACTTGTAACAGCCTGCAATCGCAAAATAACGACGGCCAAGTTTGGTGAGTTGGTAGTGACTGGTAACAGGACTTGCTTTTGAAACGGAATTAAGCGGTTTTTCTGCAAGACTGCTGGCAGAAACAGGGGATATGGAAAAATAGACTAAGGCAAATAGCGTTGTTATAAAAGTTTTTATCATTTGGCACTCCTAAACAATAGGTTTTGAATTGGCATTCAATATCTCAAGTGCGTACAATAATCAGACTGCATTATTTTTGAAAGTTCTTTGCCAGTTTATGCCAGATCACAGCAATATATAATTTGTGCTAAAGTGTTGTAATGGCCGTTTTGTCGAGGCTCCTTAAGCTTCAAATATCAATATTTCTGGAACTGGTACGATAGTAAATCATATAAGTAGTTCGCCTCACATGGTTTAGTATGATTAGTTTAGGCATTATTTTTAAAATGTCCAGAGTTTCGTAATAATGTTGGTGGTTATACGATAGATTGTGCTCTTGCATTGGTTGTTTTACGCTGCATTAGCTATGGTCTGACATATTTCTGTTGTTTCATTCTTGCAGAGTATAAACTCGCTGTTATTGTTTAGAGTCTGACCGGATATTCAGGCAGTGTTTGACAGCCCTTGTTTTCGGGGATTTACAGGAAAATCTGGTGCCGC
>JAUTBZ010137819.1:0-13211 GCA_032361785.1 Lepetodrilus galriftensis | reverse complement strand
TGTGGTCCTTTTTATTATTAAATGTGGTAGACTGGCAAGTTTGAGAGAGATAATGATTGGCTGAAAGGTGCAGGAACCGTGAATAAGAAGCTCAGAGAAATGAATGCCAGGATGCATGGAAACTGCATTGTGTTTGGATCGAGCACAACTTCTACTTGAAAGAGAACATCCATTCATGATAAAGTTCTTGCACCAATGTCTATCTTTTCATGTTGTTCACACAACTACATAGCCTCTACAACCACAAAGCAATATAAAATGATATTGATCCTCTGGCCCTTGGGCCCACAGAATTTTGGTCATATGGGCCCATGGCCCATCTGACCCAAATCCCAAAGTGATCCCTGCAATCAGCAACTCGACCGATAGTAAACGGGCATCTTGTACAGGCAGCTAGAATCGTAGTTGGTGTTGCTGTTGAGCCCTTCAACTTTGGTAACACGTGTGTTGGGAGGGCAGAGCCCAATGTTTGAATATGAGCAAAACTTGCTTAATAATGTCACTGATATGAAATTATTTTTATAGAGGTACAGTAGCATATAATGGTATCAATATTTGTCTTGCAGGGCACAACAGTATGACCAGGCAAGTGGACAAGAAATAAGACCAGAATGGGAAAAGGCCATGAAAGCATTAGAAAACATGGGTTCCACTAATATATCTCCACAGAAAGCAAAGAAAAATAGTCTTCCGTCTGTTGGAGCAGCACCTCCACCACCTCCTCCCCCTCCCCCTCCCCCACCACCATCTGACATGGATGGACCTCAAGGCCCTCCAGGACAAAACCAAAATTGGTCCATGTACAACCAGCAGTACAATATGTATCAACCATACACGTATCAGAAGTGAGGAACTATCATTTACATTCTGTACATATAAATTTGTTCAAATGTCCATTAATTGAACATTGTTTATTAGAATTGGACTGTATTATTATTGGACCGATTATTAGAGGTGTGACGTTATATCAATAATGACCCCTTATTATTTTCTTTATTTCGAACACTGGATTCATATCGATACATTTTATCGATATCCACAGTGCACAAATATTGGTTACCCTCGCTGATCTCTGTAATGTAAACTGTTTACTATATTCTACTGTTTGCATATAAGGGAGATCAAATAGAGTAATAAATATAATCCTGTAAAACTGGTATACTCTGTTTGAAGTACAAAGCTTTGGCCAGCTGTTGACAGCAAATATACTTTCACATACCAACTGTAGACCTATGCCATTTACAGTGTAATAATTTCAAGAAAGCAAAACTTTTAAATTGCTCAGTTTGGAGAAGGTAATTAAGACTTATTGTGTTGAATATGATAATGTATCTGAGCCATTGTTATGTGACTTGTCTAGACAATGACATGTTCTGATTCAGTTATTATGGGAATGGAGCGCCTCCTGGACCTGGATCCGGACCTGGACCTGGACCAAGACCCGGAACTGGACCTGGACCAAGACCCGGACCTGGACCCAGACCAATGTATAATCAAGGACCTGGACCCAGGCCTGGGCCCTATGATAGAAGGGTAATATGAGAATATCAGTTTTACACCACGTAAACAGATTGTAAGAAGCATTTAGTTTGCATTTTGACAGTACTGCCCATTGTAGTCTACAACAAGTGCACTCATTCAAGCTTGGAACTTAACTTTAAAACTTACTCGCCCGAATAATGATATAAATATCAAAACATGAAATTTCTACTCGCCCGTAGGATACCTTTAACATTACAAGAAATGGATCGGGCCGCTGGGCGAGTGGGAACTTCTAACCCTGCGTATTGGTTATAACATGCAATATTTGATATTTAGTAAACCACAAAGATGGCCGAGTCAGTAAAACTACGAAATATGCAAAGGCAATATCAATTTTAGACTGACCGAAATTCAGACAAGCTTGTAGTATTATTCGTTTGTCGAATGCAGCTTCAGTTGTCCTGGAAAATTTGAGAGCCGTTTGTCGAGCCCTGTCTTGTCGAGCCCTACAATCTTGTCTTCATCTCAGTGTATTTTATGGTTGAGCAATATATGGTATAACCTATTTGTACTATTTCAGCCTCCATTTGGCTATGGTCCCCCCATGCCTCCTGATGACCACCCCCACCACCAGCCCACGGATGAGGACATGAGGATGGGTGATGACCGGCAGGACGACCGAGAATCCGGTCCTTATCGACCCTGTTTCGGTCCACCTGGTGGTCCCAGACCAGGTCCTCCAAGACCGTCCTTTCCATATCAATCTCCCAGTGAGCCTAGATTCCAACAGAGGAGCAAGCGTGAGTAGTCGCAGATACAACAAGATTTAATATCCATGAACAGTGTTCGAAATTGCCGCTGGAAACTTGGAATAATGATATAAAAAAACATGAATTTCTACTGGCCTTAGGATACCTTTAGCATTGGGAGAAATGGCTGGGCCAGCGGTAATTTCGAACACTGCTTCTGAAGCAGCTATGAACATGAATCTGGATTTGCCTAAATGCTGTCGTGTAATATCTACCCAGTTTGACGTTGTGATTATGATGAATTTCTTGTCTGTGTACAGAGGCCCCTGGTGCTGGAGGGATCCGATTCCAGATTCCTAAAAGAAACTATAGTGCCCCAGTCAAACACTTCATGCAGCCTTCATTGACAGACAAACCAGCTAAGAACGATCGGCTGTCTCCTGGACCTCAGATTAATGGCAATCCCTCGGAATCTGCAGCGTAAGTACTTTAAGCTTGACAGCTTTCACAACGACATCAATTTGGCATGTTTTTAACCCTCTCCCTGCTGGACTAGACACATAGACTTCTACTTAGGGCATATCCATTTGCCTGTAGCAAAGATAGGGTTAATTTGGAAATTTGGTACCATTCCATTCTACCTAACAATTTTGCAGATTGGTAATATATTTTGTGTACTGTATTTTGTCTTCAGTTTGTAGGTTATGGATTATATCTCGTTTTAATGTATTCACTCACTCACTGTGTATGTTATTTTTATACCGTGAAGATCTAGAGGCACTCAGTGTTTTATGTTTAACTGCATTGATTACAGGGTTGTTATTATGTTATTTGACAGGATTGCAACCAATGCTCAAATGGCTTCTCAACAATGGCCTCCAGATTTAAAGTAAGTAATTTTGCAAAGATGTATTCATTGGCAGTCATTAAGTGGGTGTGAATGGGTACCCGGTCAGTCCGATGAGATAAAATTGTGAATGTTAACCACCTTCTAGTCAGGTGCCTGAAATGGCAGGTTTGCTTGCTAAGAAAGTGAAATGAGCAGACACTGATTCCTTGACTAAAATAACAATCAGATTTTCTAGTCGTAGTATTCATATTTGCTATGATTTGAAGCAATGAAGCAAATCGCATGCATAGGCTTAAACATATTATTTCTCGTCCTTGATTATAATTGAGATACCCTCCCCCAAATTGGTCAGAAAGTCTCGGAAAGCTGCTTTAATCCTCAACTAATAAAGAAGAAGAAAATATATTGATACATATTCATAGGATTTTCATCTGATGAATATTATCCTTTTTTTTTTGTAGGGCTTATGTTCAAAGGGTTTTCTCAAGTATGAAAGACGAGACTGATAAAGATGAAATTGAAATGTGGCTCAAAAAGCACTTGACAGAAATGTTTGAATCTGGCACTGCAGATAAAATAGATTGGAGCACTCAACCAATGCCAATGTAAGTACATACAGATTGGTCATCTAATTTCTTTAAGTTGGTAAATTTTGAAATGGTAAATTTAACACACATTTGTGTAAAGAAACCGATTCCCACCATTTTCTCATGGGAGCTATAGACTATCCATAGCCTCAGAGGGTTAAAGTAAATCAATACTATAAAACATAATGATTGGTACTATATTTTATAAAAGCATCCCTGAAATTCTTTACTCTCTTGTTCTCCAGTAATCTAGACTTGCTTAACTGATCTAGGAGGATATTTTGAATAGGAGTGTTTGGGTGAGAACAAGGTGTAACACAGACTACCATGGGAGCCTGTAGTAGGCAATTGTCAACAATTATGTCAGTTGATGGAAGACTGGTACCAACTGAAATTGACAGTATATTAAAATAACTATGGTGTGATTTTACATGTAAGAATTTGAATTTGCTTTCAGGCTGTCGAATAGTCGCTCGAGTCCATGTCCTAAAGCTAAGCGAAGTCGATGGGAGATGAACACTGATCACACGAGAGGCAGAAGAGGTAGAGTTGGGAGAGTTGGAAGAGGACCATACGTGAACAACAGGGTCCCCACATATCGAAGATCGCGGTCTAGGTCACGGTCACGGTCTAGGTCATCAAGCGGGTCAAGGTCTCGGTCAAGGTCACCCCCAATGAGAAGAAAATTCAACAGACGATTTCAAAGAAAAAGGTGACTTAAATCTACTTTTCGTTGGTTGCATGTTGTAGGCATACAATATTACAGCTAGCTGACATATTTCATAGTTATTTGATTCCCTGGTTTACAGATTTTTTTGGTGTTACTTTTGGCCTGGATGCGTAAAAATAAATATAATTTAATTGTTTTGCCAGTTGGATGGGTCCAATATAAAAATAATAATAATTGGAGATTATGAATAGTCAGGCTGACAGAAAATAAATATTACTTATCAATATTATAGTAAATAATTATTATAAACACTAATACATACTACCTCAGGGGTGGAATAATGATTTTTTTTGTGTTCACTTGCCCTGAAGTATATTTCACTTGCCCAATCAAAGATGTAAGTTTCAGAACAGGCAATTGTACTTGCCCACGGGCATGTAAGATTCCATATGTTTGTTGCCCTACTGTCAAATATTACTGTACACGGGCACCGTCAATGGTAATTTTCCGCCCCTGCTACCTGTTCATGCTTGAAAGCACAATTATTTTCAAATAGTGAAACAAAATCAAGACGGTGGATCCGGGAATCGGAGAATCAAATCACGACGACCTAATGTTCAGATAAATTTGTATTTAATGCTTGATTGTATACATGTTGTTCCATGTGGTAGTCAGTGTTATCTTACTTTGTCAGCTCCTCGCCCAGTACGGAGGACGAAAGCTTTCCCCGTGACAGGAGGAAAGTTGGGAAGATGGTTGTCCGTGGAGCTATACGTGGCGCTGGTCGCGGGCGTGGACGTGGCAAAGACAAGAAAGAGAATGCTCAGGCATTTGGGAAGAAAACCAAGAAAGGCAAAGACAAGTTTGTAAGGTAAATATGAGAGTTAATAGTATTTCATGTCTTCACATATTCTATTGCAGAATAAGGATGATGAATGTTGTTGAATGTTACTTTTGTCAGACTTTCATATATTATTTGAATTGTTTCAGTAACTTGAAGATGGACTTTGAAGACCCTGAAAAGGTGCTAAGAATGCAGAAGAGAGCTGCCAGATTTGGCTCCCATCTTGGCGGCGACCACAACAAATCACCTCGACAGAAGCTCGCCTTGAATATAAATAACATGACTGTAAGTGAACTGTTTTCCATGAATACATCATGAGTTTAGAACTGTACATGAATAAACATTCACATTGGCTTTAGAAAGTCGGTGAAGGTCCTTGGCTTTGTGAATAACCTACTGACTGCATTCCTGTGTACTGTGGGCACACTTTATTGTGCCTTCTAGAAGGGTATGAATGCAAAATTCATTGATCGTTCTGTTTATAGATGATAGTGTTGTCACTATTGTCATTACAGAATGTTCTAACATTATATTATTTTGTATATCTTGTAGAATTTTCAAATGATTTTAAATACTATCCAGATTCAAGTGGTAGCACAATTGTAGAATGTTTGGACTTTAGAGCCAAAGGCCAAGGGTTTAAATCCCGTCCTGGGGCCCGGCATCAAGCTTCACGAAAGTTACCTTTCTGACCCGATATTGAAGGGATGCACCATCTGTAAATTGGCAATGCCGATATCATCCTTGGTCCAGCCAGTGCTTGCAGGTTTACTGCAACCTTCAGTGCTACAGATGTTGTGGGTTTCCTCCTGCCATAGACATACAAGCGATGATATTAGTGAAATAATTTTGAAAGCAGCTCTAAGGCCCAATTACTATTGGTTTTCAAATTAGTATGAATTACCTAGCATGCTGTAAGCGGCACGCTTAACTTTTTACTTGTTTATTATCGGCCTATCAATGTTTAGTTTTTATTACTGTGAATGATTTACAGTTGCATTCCTGTGTACTGTGGGCACATCGTATTGTGCCTTCTAGAAGGGTATGAATGCAAAATTAATTGATCGTTCTATTGATAGATAGTCTCGTCACTATTGTTACAGAATGTTCCAACATTGTGGGTTATTTTCTTGTGGGTTATGTCTTGCTGCAAGATGTTTTTAAAAGATTCATTATTCAGAATATTTCTTAGCAATTTACTTTTAAAGTGTGATGGGATGTATTTCAAAATTTCTAGTGTTTGAAACCTTTATCAAATTAATTTTGTTCCTAAGCTAAACATATCTTGCTAAGCTGCTGCAGACTCTTTTAGCCTTAATAATGTTTGGTACTAATTACTGTTGGTTATTTCTGGAAGATTGCATTCCTGTGTACTGTGGGCACATGTTATTGTGCCTTCTAGAAGGGTATGAATGCAAAATTAATTGATCATTCTGTTGATAGATGGTCTTGTCACTATCGTTACAGAATGTTCTAACATTGTGTTATTTTTATTATTTTTATCAAAATATTCAATATTCAGAATAATAGTTCTTAGCAATTTACTCGTGAAGTGTTTAAGGATGTACCGTATTTCAAATTTCTAGTGTTTGAAACCTTTATCAAATAAAAAATGTTTCCCTAAGTTGAACATGATTTGCTAAAAATGTTGAACATAAGTCTCTTTAACTTTTAGCCATATTAATTTTTGGTACTAATTACTGTTGATTATTTCTGAAAGACTGCATTCCTGTGTACTGTGGGCACACCATATTGTGCCTTCTAGAAGGGTATGAATGCAAAATTAAGTGGTGTTTCTGTTGTAGATGATGGTCTCATCACCATTGCCATTTACAGAATGTCCCAACATTGTTTCTTTTATATCTTTAATCTAAGTGGTAGTGTTAACAGAGAGAATAACGCGACTGATCTAACAAGAAAATAACTTCAGTCATCATCCTTGCTGCAATTATTACTGTCTTGTCTTTCAGATGAATGATGAATTTGACCTGGCCAGTGTCCGAGTGGTAGGAACATGTACAGATCTGGAGAAGAGATACCTTCGTCTCACAACGGTATGTTTGGGGGTCTCTTTCTTATTAGATATAGACATACACGCAACGCACACGTTTCTGTGATATGATTCCTGAAGATATTTGTTGCCTTTAATTACTGACGTTGTTTCTTTGCCCTTTATCTAGGCTCCCAGTGCACATACAATACGACCACCATCAGTATTGAAGGAGTCACTTGTGATGGTACAGAAAGACTGGAAGGAGAAAAGTGACTACAGATATGCATGTGAACAGCTAAAGTCCATACGACAGGATCTAACAGTAAGTTACTTTTGTCAACAATTTCTCCTTCAGTTGGCTGTATTTTGGCTGTATGGAAGAAATATTAAAAATATAAATGCTTTACCTCAAAACAATATTATTTAGCACAAGAAGTTCCAGAAAAAAACCTTATAACTTGTGTGGATCCAAAGATAGCAATATATTTTCAAAAGCAACAACAAATTAACTTTGTGTAATGTCATGAAATATAATTTTGTAGTAGAACGGATATAACAATTTTTACAGTGGGTGTTCTCAAAGTCAAACAGAAATTCATAACAATTTTGAATGGTATTAGGATATTTGGGTATCGATACATCTATATTATTTTTAAAGACTAAATACAATTATTCCCCAATGTTCAGGTGCAGGGAGTGCGTGATGATGTCACAGTTCGCGTCTATGAAACTCATTCCAGAATTGCTATGGAAAAGGTATGGAGCAAATTCTCATCAATTTTCCTTCAGTAAAGTACTTGATTAAATTAATAGTGGCTTAAATTTTACGAAACCATATGTAGGTTGTACTTGATTAACAATATATATATTTAGCAACATGGCCTCTAAATGCAATACTTTGGATGTGCAATAGAATAATCATTTCTATTGTAGTTTTGTCATTACTATAGTATAGTTAATAATAATAATAATAACAAGTCGTGATATTAGTGAAAGATTCTAGAAAGCGACTTTAAACCCCAATCAAAAAAAAAAAATCAAAAAAAATAATTAATAATAATAATAATAATATGTGCATTTGTAGAGTGCTCTATTATTTTGTGATATTCTATTGTATTCATTGCAGGGAGACCATGAAGAATTCAACCAATGTCAGACCCAGCTGAAGCTACTGTATCACGAAGGCATCAAGGGAAATGAGCTCGAGTTCACAGCCTACAGAATACTCTACTATATTTTTACATCAAACACACTCGGTATCCTTGCCTGGAATTGTTTTAGTTTGTCTATGTGTTTGTTAATGTCAGCTTGGAAAGTTGGCTGTCATTATGTGGTTAGGTTGTGGTGGTCATTGCAAAGATACAGGCTTCCAGGGATACAGCTAGATCCAAATATAGTAGATATGGCGTGAGCGAGGGTGGAGTTATTCTAGGGGCTCCAGGACATGCTTCACAGCGGCGGGTGGTAGAATGTTGGACTTTGTAGCCAAAGTTTCCAGGTTCAAATCCCGCCCCGTACAAATTGACATTTATCACTCTTGGTTCTGTTTTTTTCTTGTAGATTGTTTTCCACAATTAATTCTCCTTAACTTGATGTTCAGATATGACAACAGTGCTGGCTTCATTGTCATCGCAACACCGAGCAGATGAGTGCATTAAACATGCACTGCGTGTCCGATCAGCATGGGCTCTTAATAATTATCATTCTTTTTTCAAGCTTTATCTTGCTGCTCCTAAAATGTCAGGCTACTTGATGGATTGGTTTGTTGAACGAGTGCGCAAGAATGCCTTGAAAGCTGCAGTGAAATCGTACGTATATCTCGCTGTTTACTGTTTTATGCGTAGATATTTGATTAATTTTGTAACTATTTGTTTAATAAGCTTTCAAATTTTGTATTATCGTAATACTGTAAACGTTAATGTGACTCGAACACTAAAAGCATTATGTAAACCTAAAGAACTGATGATCCTACACCACTACAGTGATTGATTTCCTTCCAAATAATCTTATCGATAAATCAGCTAATTTTCTGGACAGTTTGTGTATTTACATGGATTTATCGATAACAGATCATTTTCTGGAATTTTCAATCGTTGTACGTGGTATAAGATCATCAATTATTTATGCCTCAGTCATAATATCATATTTTAGGCGCACTGTTGTGCCCCATTCGGGGGGGGGGATTCAAATTTTGGCAGAGTGCGAAACGTTTATGCTATATGAATTTAGTATTCGAGTTTCTCTAATTAAAAGTGAATAGGCATAGTTTCCAATCTTACTTGGGTCAAAGAGCTAAGTAAGCTTATGAAATCATGTAGTGTCATCGGCATGAACTTTCAATTTCTCTTGTAATCATTGGTTAAACTTAATTGAAACTTGTATACATATGGATATTACATAAATACCATGATGGTGCTAATAATAGGAGGAAGGAAAATGAATTATTTTTTTTAATGTTTTTTTTAATACCATTAACATGGCAGTTGGAAAGATCTTAAGTATGAAAAAAAGAGTGAGCTATAGAGTCGTTGTGCAGTATTCTATAAACCACTAAGCTTGAAACCTTAGTCAAATTTGGTTTAGTCGAGCTTGCAAAATAACTTGATATTCAATTAAGTCAATTTAGTCACAATTTAGTTGTTTTGTTTTTTCCCCACAAAGACTTTTTTTAAATTACGATCATTGTTGCTAGTTAATTTAAGATGGTAGATTTATTTGATTCGGAGAGTGGGATCAAAATAAGCAGTGGTTTAATTAAATCTGAAGGGGTTCAGGGAAAATTTACAATAAAAATTACAATACTAAATAGCTAAGACTGAAATAAGTTGACTGTTAATTTGTAGCAGGAACTTGTCTAAATTGATTTGCCTACTGTTGTAGAAGCAATATTTTTAATACTTGACTCTACTCTATTGAATTGTTGTTTTGTCATAAATAAACATTTCTTTACAAAATATAATCTAGGTACAAAAATAAGTTTTTATTACTTGAAATAAAAACAATATGTAGCATTTTATTGATACCGCCCCTTGGATCAAATTCTTATTATATTTAAACATGATAATCAAAATTAGCTATGAATTTACGACGGAATGCTCTAGGATCTATGGTGCCAGGTAGGACTTTGGTAAGTAAGACATTAGTAATAACGAAGACGAAACAATCAAATATAATGGGACAAATTGATGGTAAGTGAACAGGAAAGTTGTTTCAATTTGGTAAGTAAATTTAATTTCATCATGATTTCTATGCCATGAATGTTGTGTTTAATGCTGTGCATTTTCTCTTTTTCATTGTTCGTGTCTGCAAACATCTGGTGTTGCCAATGTGTAGGTATCGCCCCATGCTGCCAGTTAGTTACATCCACAGCCAGTTAGCATTCTCTGACCAGGAAAAGGTCATGGAATTTCTTAGAGAGAAGGGTGCTGTATTTAATGCAGATTCTACCAAAGTGGACTGTAAGCAATCACATGCAGCTGTTCAGAATTGCTAGGGCAACTTCTGTGCAGAGTGTGTGTCTCTTCACAATCCAAGGAGGCTTCGATACATGGACATTCCAAGCCACTGAAGAGATCAGTTTTATGGGTTGGCTGGGGGGGTGGGTGGTCTTTTTTTTTTCCTTTCTGGTTGTGAATGTGAGAAGCAGCTGTGAAAATCATGTGAACTGTGACAGTATAAATGGTGTAAGGATCATGAAGACCATTTCAGTTTCATGGACTGTTTCTCGTTTTCACAAGGAAACCAATTTTGGTCATCCCTTGCTATAGACTGCATAGTTGAGATGTCCGAAAAAGAAGCTTATTTGACCTAAGAAGCGTGTTCCAAGTCGGGAGAAGATTTAGTAGCTTAGGTTGTATCTTGCTATGAAATTTGCCAACCACCAGAAATTTCTACAAGCTGATCAAGACGAGTTAATGCTTTACCACTCATTACAAATAGCAGAAGTATTACAAGCGCAGTTCCAGAAGTAATAGTTAATGTCACTCCAAGATCTTTCATATGTTTAAGTTATAAAATCCAATGCCCAGAAGAGTTCAACGTTCAGAAGATAATTTCCCTTTGTCCATAGCTAGAAATGGCCCATTGAGAAATTGCCCATTGTGGGAGTTGCGCAACATATATGAACATTCAATTAAGAAGAGGATCGGTGTTTGTTCGTTGTTGGTAAACCTACTCGAAGATGAAGTTTCTACACAGGACATCTCTGTTCCTTCAGATGGTAGAGCTGCCAGATTTGTTGTCCCATGCCAATTATTTTCTTCCCCAAAGTTTTTTCAGTGACACTGGCTACCTTTATGGGTAGAATTCAAGTAGTCCACTTTTTTTCCCAGATAAGAATTTGTCCTTGATGTACATACGAGTTAATTCTCTCCTGTAACCTTTATTTCGGAATCCAGTGTTTTTTAAGTCCCAATTATGGCGAGATTTCTATTTTATGTTAATTGTTGAATTGAACCTTTGATTATTTTCAACATAAAATAGAGATTGAAATCCAAATTATTAATTAATGCAATGTTGTCCAACAAGTGAAGATTGTTATATTATTTTTTGTTTCCAGTTCATAAGCGGCAATGGGGAGGGCTTTGTGGGAGGGAGGTACAAGTCTGAAGCAGCATTGGGTCGTTATCAAATATTGTTTCAATACCAGTATGTCGTCTGTAATCATGTCTTTCTTTAAGCCTGTCAAATATAGCTTTCCCAGCCATCTCGAAGAAGACTATGACCAGATCTTGGAAGTTTTTGAGATATAAGATGCTAGTCATAGTGTGCATTGGTGCATTTCAAATGGAGACACTAAAATGATGAAACCTTGAGAACTTATGAGCTGTGCTCTTTAGACAGTGCTGAGATGTACATTTACATCTACTTAAACTGTGATAGATGAATCCAGATGAAGACGCAACATCTTTGCATGCTTGTCATATATATGTACACCTACAGTCGTCTTGCATTTTTTCCATTGTTGTACATTTTATCATGTTCATTATGTTTCAGAGCTATAAACATGTACTCTTGTACATAAAATAAATGCTGAGTAGAATTCTTTTAGTGTGATTATTCATACATTCTTACCATATAGCGTAAGTGTTGTACGGGTATGTAAATATATTATTCTTTAAAGTATATTTGGATTGATTCAATACTTTTGTTTGGAATATCCAACATTATGTTAAATCGGAAGATGTGGTATCGAAAGATGTTGTGTTAAAATTCTTATTTGAACCACAAGTTGATAACTATCTGACAGCTGTAAATAGTTTTACTGTCAAGATAATATCCTGATACCTATTTCTTTACCTGATAAATGTTTATTTATTTTCCTAGATATACACCAGCTATTTAGTCATCTATGATATTATATTTGTCATAAAATACTACGGTGGTTATCCAGGTCTTGTTCATGAAAGGTTATACTGTAGTCTATATATATAAGGTATACAGTATGTCATTCTTATACTGGAGCCTGGCATTATAGGACCTGGACTACTGGTAAGACCCTTTCATGAAATAAGACCAGGTTATGGCAACACTATATCGGGAATGATGCCTAGTATTATAACAGCAGTGCATGCCAGTATCAAAATCTGGGTAGATCATCTGGCTTTGTGTGTGGATAATATGATGAATAAGCATGTTGAAAAAGATTTCCGACGTGGATGAGGAAATGAAAATCTGTTCACACAACCAAATCTGACGCATTTCCAAATACGATATTGAACTAAACTTGTAAATATACATCGGTTTGAAAATAAACTATATATCGTAAACTTTTACTG
The DNA here is from genome assembly GCA_032361785.1 of Lepetodrilus galriftensis. NCBI lineage: Eukaryota > Metazoa > Mollusca > Gastropoda > Lepetellida > Lepetodrilidae > Lepetodrilus > Lepetodrilus galriftensis. The sequence goes on along the minus strand of JAUTBZ010137819.1, from coordinate 259 downwards.
TCTTATTGTCATCATTGACCAACAGAATCGTATAATGGAAATGGATGCAAGGTGAATGTGCATTTCAAAAGTCTTGGAAATATGATCAATGTAACTACCAAGAGATGTACAGTATATGCCTTACCCTTGAGGCATCTGCCAAAACAATATTCAAGGATAGTGACGGCTACTACAGAACTGCAGCTAATGCCTAAGTCACATTTGCTCTACGGCTAGGATACGGCGGCCGTAGCCCCACGAAATCGTGAGATACCTACGG
>JAUTBZ010137798.1:0-13212 GCA_032361785.1 Lepetodrilus galriftensis | reverse complement strand
TTCGCCATGTCGGTAAATCACTATCCTTATAAAATTGAATTATTCTAATGTCGCAGATATCATTGCATGTAATAAAATGATGTATAGAATAGAAATAAAGGGAGGGGAGTGCGGGCGGAAATCATACCATACATTGTATGAAATCTAGTATTATTATGACTATAAATCCGTCCTAGCGATTAAAAAATAAATGTCAGTCCTCCTACGGTTAAATAGTTGGGAGGGGGGAATAGACTATTATAGAGGGTGGGGTGGGGGGTGAAGCAGGTGCTCGTTGATGGAATGTTACTTCTGAGCAACTTGCCGTGTACGTATGGATGATCTATATAGATTTGATTGCTTATAAATAAAATATAGACTGTAACAGTCCGATGGTATATCCCGCAGTAGTAATACCTCGGGCCAGCTGCAGGCATGGGTGGCAAACCTACTAATCTTTTCTTCATTACTTCTTTTTCAAGAGCAGACATCTTTTCCTATAGATGTGATATTCTCTACGACTAATTATAGTTTCTTAACATTTATCAACAACGTGAATAATAACTAGGAATAAGGGATACTTTCAGCATATATATTGGCATAATATTTTCCACAATGATACTTTCCTAAATATATTATGAATATCTTGAAAATTTCTTGAATAAATCATAAATAAGCAGATATAAAATGTATTATTAATGAATGGTTGTATACTAATAGTATGTATTGTTAACCAATTTTCTGTTAAATATGATAAAATTCAAAATAAATACATGCAATTGACTGTCATATTATATTATTTATCTGCAGTTAATAATATATTACAAAATAATACATTTTGTATTATTCTCGCTTCATCTCGCTCTCTCGTGTTGTTTAGAAATGGCGGATATTTTCAGACTATGTGTTTGTATGGTAACAGGAATTAATTCAACTGTATCGCAATCATAAGCATTACCTTGCAAATATGGACGTGGTTATACCGTTAAAATGATGCAAGCATGGTGAAGAAGAAGCCAAAAACTTCCAAGCAAGCTAAGAAAACAGGTAACGATGTGTAAGCACCATGCACCGGTCAAAAACCATGTTTGTGCATGTCCGCCAATTTGTAAACATTGATTGACATTGACCCGTGGAATATATCTGACTGCCTATACTAATCATGATAATGCACTAGTATTTTATATATCAACATATTTTCTATCTTACCAACAACAATCATCTGATGTTTGTACCTGTATTGTTTCCCCTCCGAATGAAATTTCGAGAATACACATGAACAAAAGTGGTGTTCACTTGTGTAATCAAAAGTGGCACAATGGCCTTCGACTTGATATTGTCAATAATTGTGTAAAGTCTCATGGATATTTTATCGAACATTGGATATACTGAATAATTAATGTCACCAAAACGACGGTAATTTGTTGTAAATAAATAATATTGCATTGATCAACTTACACATTTAATTTTAAATATTAATCCAGATTGGGATTATTTTATGACTTTGTGTTCATGATTGATATTAAACCATAATTATCATTTCATGTTATTGTGCCATGTCCATTTGATCTAACTGAATGTTCCAATTATCTATAACTATCCATGGGTTAAACTAAAGTAACTCGTACACCAAATTCAAACTTAAAGAACTGGTGAGCCTACACCACATACATTGATTGATTTCCTTCCAAATGACCTGTTATCGATATGATAAATAAGATCATTTTCCATCATCCAAGTGATGTCATGTGTGGGAAACCTATGCAGATGAGTTTCATCGCCATTTTCAAAATATCTGTCAAGTAAAATGGCTTATTTCAATGGGTTTGCATATATCATTTCATGCATGAAAGCGTGGATTCTTGTAAATATTGCTTCATATCACATATGACCAATAATAAACATGGGCATACCGTAGGTAAAATCACCTATGTGTATGCAGAGTCCTTTTAACCCAGGAATGGAAATTAATACTAGCCTGCTAGCTTGGGCCATTTCTCCCAATGCTGCAGCTAAATGCCAAAGACTAGTAGAAATTTATATATGATATAACATTTGTATCACATTTCGAGCTAGTAAATTTTAAAGTTAGTTTCTATCGCTCACACTGTTAACTGTTACATGGTGAAATGTTAAATGCCTGTAAGTTTGAGCATGCTAACTGTTGTGTTTGTGTTACAGCTGAGCCGTGGCTAGTGGAAGATGTCCGAGTACACACGGCTCTGCCTCCTCAGGTGGAGGGTCAGCTGAGATGCTTCTGTCGGCTGTCCATCAACCAAATCATATGGGTGACGCCCATCACACCCGATCTGTCCCTGGTCAGGGTGAAATGGTGGGGAGAACCAGGGGATGGATCGGTCTTCAAGTAAGAAATTAGTTTATTTAATTTGTAATTAAAATCTTTTAAAATTCTTTTAATTATTTTTTGTTGTAATTAATCTTAGTTAGAAAGAATCCCCGGGATAAATAAATATTAAAGTAAGACAGTGACACTTACATCCCAAATTTATATTTGAGCATTTCTTTACTCTTCAGGCCTCTGAATGTGAAGAAAGGCGACAAAGGCGCCTCACAGACGACTGCACGTTACCCAGTGCGGTCGGGGCCTCGTCAGTTTGCGGCGTACCTGAGCGACATGGGCGCACTATCTCTGGACGTGATGACTGGACAGGTTCCCGTCGCTATCGGCATCGCTCAACTGCCTCAGATTGGTCTCCTGTCGGTCAACAGGCCTATCAATGGGTAGGTGTAACTCCCCAGGGGTTGAGAAGGAAGATTAGTACACACTGATGCACTGACCAGGAGCCGAAGTTACGAACTGTTTTTGAGTAAGAATTCCTGTTCAACTCAGGTTTTGCACTTTTATCCCAATGCAGAATTTGAATTTGAAGTCATGGTTTGTTGTAATGGTATGTATGAAACTGACTTCTTTTAAAAACATTTTTTTATTTGATTTCTTATGTTGGAAGAGTTGAACTCATATTCACAACATGAATTAAAGATCCTGCACTTCTATCAATGTTTTTCTTGCTTTCTGCAGGTTCTTTCCCGTATTTTCACCGACTGACGAGAAACTTGCAGAACTTCAGGTGTCTGTTGTGTTGGAACCACTAATGGGTGAGACATTAACTTGTATATATGCTACTTATATTTAGCTCCTGTAAAATGGATGACATTTCCACGTTTTATATATTTCTGAACATGGAACGTACAGATCATCAAACTATTTTTTTAACAGTTAAAGTTATATTCTTATCCCAATGTCTTGTTTTTTTAGGTTATTGTTTTTGTTCTTATCAGCATTATTTTTATTGTCATTTTTATTTTTATTATTGCTGTTGTTAATATTTTATAAAAGTTATTATTAAATTATTTTTATTATTTATTTTTAATTGAAAATATGTTTTCTTGACATTATTAAACATGATATTACAGCATCCTATGATAGTATGGGCTCCATCCCGACATCGGACATCAGTATAGAGACTCAGGGAACTCAAGAGTCCACTTTCCCTCATCGCTTCCAACCACAGCCTCATGGCGGACAACCCATCAAGCCACGGGAGGACCCATTTATCTCCCCTGCTTCCAACCAGGTGCCTGTCAAGTCTTGCAATAAAACCAGCTATTCCATTAACCCTCTCCCTGCTGAAGGCGAGTTAACTTGCCCGATCACATGCAGAAATAGAACACTGATTTTATTCAGCAGGGAAAGGTTAACTGACCAATTCCTTGATTTTCAAATTCAAAGTCAATGAAATTCCAGAATGTTAATCATCGCTGGTGGGAGTGACGAGGTTGCACGTGGTATCGGGAGAGCCACGTGCACCATCCCGCCGAGAGACCTGGCAGCGTATACTTCTGTATACTTCTGTATACCATCTTGTTATTACGTTAACCCGTCTGCTGACATCACACAAACAAACCTGTCGGCCATGTCCATAAATTAAACATGTATGATCATAGCCCACATACCGCATTTTAGCGATAACTTTGGCCCATCGGATAAATATTTATGGTTCTTGTGGTCTGTGTTTATCTAGTCGGTCCTACTTGTAACACAGATTCAACGGTTCTGCTGGTCGACCTCTCGTATGGCTGGTCGACCTCTCGTACTGTGGTAGTACATGTAATCTCTGATGGTTAATATATTTTGGTACTTTTTTTAACATCCTGTTTCACAGGAAATGTTGTGTTATATGTATGATAAAAACGTAAACATTTGACCACAAAGTTTTTAAAAAAGTTTCAATTCAATACCCTATAATCACCAATCCTTGGAATGTGTTCGTGACTCAAAAGTCAAAAAACGTATTTGAAATATTTCAGATAACAAAAACATCACTCGACCTGTAACCACCCCAACACCTGTTTCAGATGTAATAAAACTCAAAATTTTCGTATTGTTGTTGTCCTCAGACTTTGTATGCAATTCTTCCCTGTCTGTTAAAGCAATGGCCCCAGATTTACCTTGTCAAACCAGCCATGGGGCCGCCATTGATGCCAACTAATACCGTAGCAAGATCTCCTGCAGAAAGCTTTAAGGTTATGGCCTCCAATGATACTCAAATTTGCAATTAGCGAACCTTTCTTGTCCCTCCCCTTTTGGCTTAAGGTTTGCAGGTAACCTGAACGGAGAGCTTTGTCACACGGCTTCCTCGGGTGTATTGGGTCCGCCAGGCACATATATTGGGTCCACCAGGCGTGCACAATGCCGTGTAGGCTGCAATTAGTCTGTGGTCAATGAACAGCCATTAGAAACACGGAAACATGATGGACTAACGCGAAAATTAAGGAGTCGGTTTACCATTGCCCCCAAGTGAACTCTGAATGTGCCACACTGTGTATAAACATGTGTGTATGTATGATGCATATCGCTGAACACATGGGAACGAACATGTTCTGAATGGAAAAAAGTTTGAGAACTATAGGTCAAACTGAATGAAAGTTTTTTTCACCCAACTTTTGTGCCGTTATTTTTGCGCAGGTTTCAGGTTTTACCATTAGGATATAGCCACTGAGGGGTTTCCTCTCACTAATAACATACAGGTTACCATGGTTACTGTGGAGACGCTTCAGCATTGTTGCCAATTGATTTTTTTTCTTCTCAATCTAACAATAAGTTGTATATTAATGAATATACGTACGACAATTGATATTTATTACAATCGCTCGTCAACAACTTTCAGAGGTATACCAAGTAATGGTGGTAGGATCAGTGATGATTATGATCAGTTTATTGGTTCTGTTTTTGTGTTTTATATAATAAATTTATTTATGTATTTATTAACATTTTTCACTTTTGAGGTTGTCTTGCTTTTATCACGTTCTTCTGATTCGGTGCAACCAACCTGTCCATAGAATCTGTGCCCACTGCACATGTACGGTAATTCTGGTTGGTTGGCAGCAAATCCCTCACCTAGGAAACACATAGGTCATCCTCCATCACAGAGAAGGAAAATAAATTGGTCTGGTGCGAGTCTGTATCTTATCAAAGTTTCGAGGCTCCGGAATCTGGCATGAGGTTCTAATTTGGCTGTGGGCTACGTTTGTTTGCACAGTGTGCTGTATCAGTATATATATACTGTGTATACTGTATACGTATGTGTATACGGTACAAGGTACAAGGAGTCGGAACTTCTGGAATGGCTGTCTGAATGGAATGCTCACGTAGGATTACGAATCATTAAGTCAAATGTTTCGTAATTGTACATCCACAGATCAATTATTTTTTCCTGTGTCTGCGAGTGGAATTCTTTTCTCTGTTTTGGAATTTTTTCGGTGTGTGGAATTCTGTGATTTTGTAATTAAAATTCGATACAATTTCCAGACCTTGTTCTCATCTGTATACACCATTCTTACTGATTAGTAAGAATTGTGTCTGATATAAATAGTTGTAACGATGGTAACACCACCTGTCCAACTATACCATTTGGAGAGAAAAAAACGTGGCGATAATTGACTCTGATTATAGCAAATGGAACCAACAACCGACAACCAATCTCTCCAACATTCCACAAAGTAAAGATTTATTTTTTTACCTTCAAAAATTCAAAAACTGCTAACACGTGTTTGTTTTGCTGTTGAGCGTGACCTATTTTGCAGCTTCTTTTTTTTTTCCTGATTTTTTTTTCTTCTCCCCAGCCACCCTTCTCTAGAATTTAACATATTGAAGCTGTTTGAAATCTCCTTGGCTACCCATATCCTGCAAACATGAAAATATTAACCCCATTCTCATGCTTTCTGCAATTGAAAGGGCAACTCTGGACGGCCATTGTTCAGACCAGCGATGCAGTCTACGTACACCGGCTTCGGAACGGAAGCGTGGCTTATTTTGTTATTTTGACACTTCACACTATAGATATATCCCGTTGCAGTTGTCGTGGCTATTATTGAAAATCATATGCGATCTGTTGAGGCTGACATTTCGTTTGTTTTAACAGACTTGAAATTTCAAAAGTCAAATTGTATTCATTGCATGTATATAGCGAGCGGTATGCTGGCAAAATATTTCTCGCTGACCTACTGAACCGTAATGGAATAATTTAGGTACTTCGGGGTTAATTCCTTCATAAATCTTTTCAGATGAATAGAGTTGTATTCCTAACATGAACTGGCTTCATTGTACACTGCTGTGCCGTGTAATTTATTACCAACACCAATTATGTATATTACACATGTGTACGTGCATTTTATCAAATTTTATACGTGTTAATAATTTAGTTGGATTACTATAATTAATAAATTATCATCTGAGCTAATATAGCTAATTTTGTTAATATTTATTAAAAATATTTGTGTGTGTAAATAAATAATATAATCGGTGACATGACTAAACTCGCCAATGGAAACCATGAAATTGTTTACTGGCTCAAACATCATGCATATTAAAGGACTAATGCTTGCATGATGCCGACCTGTCATCTAGTACAAGTATTACAGGACCATTGATAAGGAGAGAAAACACCACTATTATTAACATATTATAATTTGCAGTGCGATCATGATAGGATGTGCTGTCTGTAGAGTTATCATCCTTGGTCTGTCAGTACCAGCCGGTGCGTGTGGGTTTACTGCAACATTAGGCTACAGAGGTTGTGGGTTTCCCCCTGCCTCAAAGTCTGGCAAAGTGACAAGCAGTGACATAATGAAAGTATCTAAAGCTGCTCTAAACCATGATGATTATTATTTTAAAATTACATGATTGTAATACTACTTTGAGTGAATATCGAGTTTAAAACATTGCTGTGGGAATCGTTCACCCATTTTGCAACGATTAAACATGTAATTATTTTACTAATATTTAATGGTTTCTACTGATGAATTTTGTTGTTTCCGGAGTCACTGAGTCAGTTACAAATCTAGAATAGGAGGAGGAGGAGGAGTTTATTATCTGAATGATTAGATTTGTCTTCAGAATCAATCCACTGGCATCTGTGGTCCACTTAATTCCTGCCGACTCTCCGAACGACGAGAATACATTTTGTGACAGACAAGGAAATGTCCGAAATATTGGAATATCACTGGACAGCTTAAACTGGGCTGGCGTAATTATCTGTCGTGACTCATCCCCCATTCATCGATAGACCTGAACTAAATCAATGTTGGTCTTTCTGCCGGTCTTCGTCTGGTCTTCCCCTGGTCTGCTCCTGACAGTCTTGTGTGTTCTTCGTGTAACTCTTTGTTGGTCCGGGCGAGAGCTACGCGTCTTTGTTAGATAGGGTTGCATAGCCGCAGGATTAAAACGTAATGGATGCAAATATTTCAGGAAGATTGATGCCTGCTTTATTTTTATCTTCCAAAAGAGAACTAGAGGGGAAAATGTATTAATGTATTAAAGACAGATATAGACATGTAAGTTTGACAGATTGTAAATTTGGAATTGTTTATAGTATTTTTTTTTCAAAAATAGATTGATAAGTATGTGGAATTCATTTGTTACTTCTCCATTTCTCTGTTGTTTACGATGTAGGTGTTCAAGATTATGATCAAGTAGCTGTCTTTGAATGCATCTATCACCATGACGTTTATGGAACATTGTTCAATGTTATGTTCTCTCAAACCATTGCTTTAATCATTGAGACTGTACAATATGTTTTTATCTCAAACCAATGCTTTTATCATTGAGACTAACTTACAAATTATTTGCAGTACAATATGTTTTCTCTCAAACCATTGCTTTATCATTCAGAATAGTAAAATTACAATATCTTTTCTCTCAAACCAATTGCTTTAATCATTAAGACTAGCACAAATCATTTGTACTACAACTTTTTTTTTATCTTAAACCAATTGCGTTTATTATAAATCATTGAAACTGTAGTACAATCGTCGCAAATTGGTGAAAGATTCCCGCAGCAACATTAAATTCACTCACTGTAGTACAAACTGTTTGGTTTTCCTACAAATCATTTGGTATATATTCATCAGTGTCTTTAAGTCAAATGTCGTAGTCTAATCATGGTATTAATACTCCACTACAGCAACATTCCGCAGTGATTCCGCATTGGGAATGTAGTTTCCATCTGTCTATGTACATTCGCAGGGATTACGCGACCATACAAACACAGCACCGATTCCTACACTAAAGCAATACCTCAGAAATTCAATCTCGGCTTCTGCGTAGGGGAGAGAGACGATTCTGACAGAGGGTGAATAGAAATCCACAAACACATCGGCCGTTGATAGCGAGTAACCAAGCCAGGTGCTGCGATGTTTCCTCGTCTTCCGTGCTCCGACTTCGTGCTCTTCTGTTCCTCTAGGGATACGAGAGCTCCATTCTTTCTGCACGAGACTTTTAAAAAAATGTCCGCCTATCGCACAACCCTTCATCGGCAGTCCCTGTGGTGCATGGTTCTTATACTGCAACGCCACTCGAGTAGGATTGTAAATATATTATGACACTTCCTTTACGGAAGGAGTTTCCCGCAGAAAGTGTGTACATTACCAGCGGTTGTAAATCTTCATGAAACACGATAAAACTAATTTTTCTAAATCCCTTGGGTAATCAGATCATCTCCATGTTAAAAATATTTTCCTCGTAAAATAAAATTTAAACGAGAAAGCACCACGTAAATATTACATATAAATATATATACAGAAATGTGGATAGAAATGCATCAGCGCATTGACAACAGTATTCCTGGTTTATCATCTATCATTTTTATATTGGATTACATATTTTTTTAACGTTGTAATAATATATTTATCTGTCAAATCGCTATGCGGTGTTATCGTGTACAGCAATGATCAAAGCGCCGCGATTTACTGCCAGAAAGTTGATTTTAAAGTGCTATAACTCGAGCTAATGTTTGCAGTGCTACGCTGGGAATGCTTGAATCAACGGCCAGTGTTTTATAGATCTCTCTTAATTCACTCGTAGGAGCCAAGGTTAAGCCAGCGACACAGAATTTATCGCATGTTTCGAGCAGTATTATTTTAAACCCTTTTATGCGTATGTGGCCTACGGACAAATTACGTAATTCGGCCTCTGCAATAAAAAAAACAAACATGGCAACTCTGGTTGTTGTGTGTGTAGTTTAATCAAACTTGCATCTAGTGTCGAAACAAGATACATTTAAGCATTTGATAAGTATCCACTTAACAGGCAAGGGGGGAGAGGATAAACTGTGTTTTCAAAATGTGCGTCAGAGGTTCAACTACTACCACAAATTTCACGTGAAATATTTGTATGACAAATTTTTACTTTTTATTTATAATTAAAAAGGAAAATCCTCCTAAAATATCATTCAACTGATTTTTAAAAAAACCATAGAAATATTTACTTGAAACATGGATTTGAATTTCACTCTTTTAATCTGTTTATGATCTCATTTATAATTGTTTATGTCGCTTTTCTCGTTATTATGATTTATCTCACAAATGCAAAAAGATATTAAGCGAGTTCACACAGTATGTTATGATTCGTATGAAATGTTTTAATAGTGCACTTGGTTTATGCTTCTATGGTTTTATAGTTTCCTTCATGTGAAAGCAGAGCTATTAAATATCATGCATGTACACGACAGAGTTAACCCCCAACATGCCCGAAATTGTCGACTACTGCGCCGAGCAGGAATGAAACTTTAAACTTTAAACTTCTAAGTCAAGGCTTGTGTTCCACTTGAGTTTTTCTTTACATTGCAGTTAAGCCCGAGTCGCATAGTGACATGCATTGCATAATTTATTGCTCTAGAATTTCCCAAGTGTTTGGAGAAGCATGTTATTAACGATTGTTTAAAAACAAACAGATGTACGTAGCCAGGTTCAAGTGAAGACGTTTATTAACAAAATGTTCGTAATTATGAATCGTGCGATAAAAGGAGAAAAGTAAATATTTGGTTTAATTAAAGGAACTCTGTACTTATTAGTGCAATATACAGAAGTGTCAAATTATTATGTCATGTCAATGTGGTTTAATTAAGGAACTTTGTACTTGCAAGGGCCAAGTGAAATACAGAAGTGTCAAATTATCATGTCCTCGAAAATACCGATTTTTATGTAAATAAACATGACTAATCTGGGAGTGCAACATCATGGTCACATACCCCCCAACCAGTTTTTACTCACGCAGCACAGCTTGTATGTTTACTGTTAAAAGTTTATAGCCTAGCGGAGAAGTCTTAATGTTGGGAAACACTCAGTGTCCATTCTATATGTTGACCAGGTCACTGGTCACTTCAGCTCGATATTATGGGGGGGGGGGGGGGGGGCTACCACCCCTCCTTCCCCCTGCCTGGGGGACCATTTATGGTAATATGTTCAACAATGGATCAGCCATGTGCTATAAATGGATATTGTGATGATAAAAGTACGGAATAGACCCATAGCGGAGAGGATATTATTCATCGTATTTACCTGTCGTTTGCTATAATCTCATGATGACCACCGCACTACGGAGCGCCCCACAGGCTTTGAGGGGGGACAACAACGCATTGGCAGGGACAGATGACCAATAAGAAATTGGTTAACATTTTTGACATGTGGGTGGGAGAGATGTCCAAGTACTACCTAGCGGCTATAGACTTTAGATGGGGTACGGAGGACAGTATAGTTAAAGCTGGTGACTTGATACCATCTTTTGATTGGTCACGCATTCCGACATGTCAGTCACGTTGACAGGTGACATCAATCTTAATTGCCTCCCTTTGTCGTGCATTACCTTTAATATTAAAAGGAGAAAATTGAAAAATCGGGTTTCATATCCCATGATCTGATGATAAACAACCGTCGTTCCCTAAGTGATGTTTTGTTAGGAAAATATGTGAAAGAAAGGAAATTGGTAGCCACGTCGGGAACATTAATTGCGGTATTCTTTACGGATAAATACAACGGAATGTGAGATATGGAACAAGATATTGGTGCACACAATTAAAGACAGGTTTGCCATGATTATTTATGATATTGATTACTGAACGAAAGACCTTAAATAAAAATCACAGATTTGAGTTTCCTAGGTTTCAAAACACTTTGCCGGTTGGGTTATAATCGAAGCAAAAGTAGAGTAGGAATGGTAATGCCCAACCTAAAACTGGCTATTTCAGCGATATCGATTTTGAAGTCGTAACTGATGGATGTGGCTAAATATAAAAGCTGAATAGCCGTGGGGTGGGTTAATGCCTTGTGCACATTCTGTCGAGATTTCTACATCAAAATCTGGAATGTGCGCTGTCTGGTCTATGATTGGTGCTCCACCTCTAACCGCCATTCCGTGTACCACCACCACGCCACACCACAATCTTCTTTTATGGCGTAAGATGATAGGCTATTCCATAAAACAGCCACATGGTCACACAACCATCTGACCTACGCTGACTCTATTAATATTTTAATTGCTTGGTTATTGAGTGAGCGTCGTGAACGGCTCACCGAATGCGTTTTGTAACCGGGAGATCTTTTGTGCAGCTTGTTGTGTAGACGACACTGCTTGCTCGTGATACGATCATTATGTTATTGCCTTCCAAGTACATATTTTGAGAATAAATTCAAGATAAGGTTTTCGAGCTTACAAGAACATACGTAGCCTGGTGGCGAAAAAAAAAAATGCATTCATTCATGGCTCTCTACATTATGGCCGGTTTATGGCTATTCACAGAGAAATCGTCTGCATGAGCGGCGTTGGTAAATAAAGCGATAGTTTCTTTCAGATAGGATGTGACGCATTGCGCTTCTTTGGCCCATCTTGATGAGGTGAAGCATTGAGATGCTTCTAAGCCAGGCACCCACTCACACTTGCAGGTGGAAGGGTGGGGGTGGGAGGTGGGGGGAGTGAATGGTTTGTGTCCTAACCTTCTCCAGCTTGTATAAGCATATAAATCTGTACCTTGCACTTGTACCCGATAGTTTACACATTTCCGTCTGTGCTTGTGTGGGCTGAAGAAGCCGACGATCAAAGGTCCCTGAGCCGAAAATACAATGTTCCTGGTTATAACTACATGTAAATAATCGTATGTCGTGTGGAATGTTAAGATAGGAACATGTTAAATGTGAAGACAGATTTTATTATGTCTTTTTTAAGTGATGAATGCTATATACTGCTATGTTTATAGGGGTTGGTCGTATTCACATAATAAAAATTAAAATCCTTGTAATAATTTGCATATCTGAAACATAGTGGTCAATTAGCCCTTCTAGAAGTCTAGTTTAGTTTATCTAAAGCATTCAGTTATCATGGTTATCCATTCCTTCTAAAAAAATCATGGATATAATTCATGATTTTATTGATTTATTATGAACGGTATTTTGAATGGTATGTCTCAAACAAGGCAAATATCAAGGAAAAGGGATATTTGACTACATGGGTCCACCATCTTGATTCACTCAAAGTTGACATTATTTTTCATCGTTATCAAGGAACTGGACTCAAAAATCAAGAGCACGGTCTCCTGTTGCTAAAACATTAAGACACAACACTGCATGAAGTCTATAAACATTGAATCATGTTGGTTCTAAAAGTGATGTTACTTTCGTAAAATCAGGGTATTGAAAACAAATTATGTTGTTTTTTTATGCGTGTGTCTTGAACTTTGTCCCAAACTACAAACATATTGTGACCTGATTGCTTCACTTTTGTAAAATAAGAGGCACTGCCTATGGTTTCATTATTTTATTATTGTATTTTTCTATGAAAGAATGTTCCGAACTGCCAACATGTTGTGACTAATGCCGGCGCTACACTTGCGACCAAATCGTCGTACGACTCGAGTTATGCCGACTCCCGACGGTCGGCGTTAG
>JAUTBZ010137787.1:0-13213 GCA_032361785.1 Lepetodrilus galriftensis | reverse complement strand
TGTTCATAAAACGTCATGTGACGTCATAGTCTGAGTACGTTTTTGTGCTCAGAAAGTTTCGTAATCTCGGGGCCTAGCCACACATTAGGTCTGCTACACATTTCGTAGACATTTTAAATAATTAATATTCTAACATATACATCTAGGCTTAATGTTGTCCTTGTCCCAAAAATGTAAAAAAAATCATTAAAAATCTAAATTAATTTGACATGGAATCTTTGACAACGACTATGCCAACTATATCTACCTGTATATGGAACAAACCTTATTAGGCAGTATACTGCAAATAGAATAAGCACAGGGCACTTTGTCTTAGTAGGTATAGACTAGGCTACCTCAAGATTGCAAAACATTTCTGAGTAAGATTTAAACACTTAGATCACAGGCGCTTGTTACAAATATTCTAGTATTCCGAAACCAACATTTGTGACAAGCGTCTGTGCTTAGATCTAGTTCTACTTCACTCTTGGTAACCTTGGTATCTTGATTAATGTGTGACGTTGTCAGAGTATGCAGTTACGTCATAGTGGTCTCTTGAAATATCAGCAATGCAGTAGCTGTACTATGAGAAAGTTCAACGTTTTTCACAGCTTTGTTCCCAGGTCAGATGTTTTCAATACATGTACTACCAGTTGCCATACAGAGATGTATCACATATTATAATCTTATAATCTATGATGCCACTGTCACTGTCGATACCATGACAACAGTAACTCCGGTAATTCAATATGGCGGAGGGTAAGTCGCTTCGAATGCTTTCTTGCGCGTCGTCACGAACATAGGTCACGTAAATTGTTGAATTAATATGTCATTTAGATTGTCGTCTCTCTTCGGATAGGTGTCACGCTGCTTTGCTGTAAAGGCGGGACATACATCTCGCGGACTAATCAATAACATACCACCACACTCGGGTAAGACACGACAATATGGCAACCTTGATTAATATTTGGTAGTATAGCCTACTATAGCTAATTAAGAATTTAAATGTTAATGAAGTATCGTGTACGTACACATGGGCGTTTCATTTGTGCTTACAATACTTTACCCAAACCAAAGGTATTTGCTTTTGTATTGTGCTAACAGTTAAATATCTCCCTCCAGGGCGTGCACTCCAACTACAACACGTGTCTGTTGTTTTCTCGTAATACATAGAGAATCTCTACTGTACCTCGTGTCTTTTGATATCAATGTTATCCTACTCGTTGATAAAAGTAACGAAAAGCCTCGGATTTGGGTTACTTTTATCAACTCGTAGGATAACATTGATATCAAAAGACACTCGGTAGAGATTCTCTATATATGTTTTAAACAAGCCATGCCGATGGGCAGCAAAAACACTGCATAAACTGGTCAAACATCTAAATGCGCTGTGTATTGACTGACACAGTGACACAATCTCCCATTGTGATGTCACATGAAAATATCACAATGCAGACGTCATTAGCAACCGTCACAAACCTCACTAGCAACCACTCAGTAATGTTCATGAACTATGGTATACAGATATTTTTGTGGTTACATTTGTTGAAATATTTTATAAAAGTTTAGTCGGCTATAGTTTCATTTCCCACGATGTCCAAAAACACATACAAATTTCAATAACCTATTGGTAACATCATCATCACTTCTGTTGTTTCTTGAATTCTCAGATTTAAAATCCAAGATGGCGGAGGGAGAGCAGGTTGCAGGTTTGAAATTGGTGAGAGTTCCCAGCATGCCTTCAAAGATGTACAAGAGAGAACCGAACAGACGGTATGTTATAAGTGACCACATCAGTTCTGAAATTATATACATTGATCAGCGGTAATGTTAAACCAAAGTTAAGACTACAAAAAAAAATAGGAACAAAATTGGTTTTGCTGGACAGGGATATCTGCAATAATTTGATGATTAATTGGGCAATATTTCTGAAATTCAAACTGAATTTCCATACAGTGACATCTGAAAAGAAGCATTCATTGTCTAAGATTAAGACAAATATAATTTGAGATTGTTGCCAGGACTAATAACCATGATGACAGGTAGACACAGGTTTTCATCCTCCAAAAATCAAACAACACCTTTAGAAATTCCACAAAACATTTTAACTATTTAAATAATTTCCCTTCCTTTCTCTCCAGAGTGTTTGTGAACAGAAGCTTGAATTTGGAGAAGGTCAAATTCTTTGGATTTGACATGGACTACACCATTGCAGGTAAATGTGAAAACTTGCCAAAGAAATACACGTAAAATGATCACAATATTGGCATATCAAAATTTGATATTAATAATTAAATAAAACAAAATATGACAGTTTTCCCAGAAGATTTTCTGTACTTCCTTTTTCTAGGTACACCAAGTTCTAGTTTTAGATCTACCTCTTGTCCCTGACCTTTTTGTTTTATGTTTTTTTTCTCATCCATGGTAAGATTAATGGAGAGGAATAGATGTGTCCAACAATAGCTCCATGACAGTTGGTGGTAGCACGGTGGAAGAGCATTAGACCGGAGCCAAATGTCCCGAGTTCGAACCATCCTCTGTGACAAAGCGTCAAAGTCTACAGACGTTACTTTTCTGTTAATTTCAAATGTAGTGCTTGTTAAAATTGGCAACGAGATTACCTACGGAAACAATTTGAGTTCGATTTCATGCTCAGGCTCAAACATTTGCTTAGGATTTCCGAAGAAAACTTTCGAGGAGCATGAAATTGTACTAAATATTTGTGTGTGTTCTTGGGGCCTGATGCTGTTGTAATGTTGGAACGCTTGTTGCGCAGTTACTGTAAATCACTAAATTAACCCTCTCCCTGTTGGATTATGCAGTCACTGCTCATTAGAGGATCTCTGGTTGCCTTAATTATGGAGAGGGTTAATGCAACACTAATTTATGCAGCCTGTCAGTATCATCCTTGGTTAATCAGTATCAGCAGGTGCTCTTGGCTTCACTGCAGCACTATGGGCCACAGGTGTTGCAGGTGTCATTCTGTCATAAACTGTCAAGCTCAGATATGATCAATATCATTTTGAAATTGAATGTAAAAATAATAAACATTGAGAGAAAAACATCTAATTGTATCTGAATTGTTACAGAGACTTGGCATATACTTATCTAGTTTAATAATCTCACTCAACATGATCAAGACAAGTCTTTTGTTTTACCGGGAATAATTTTCACTATTTTACCTTGGATGACCTTAGTACATAACTTGTTAATTGAAGGAAATGATAATGTGTATACCAGATTGAGTAAAGTGACTTTAAACCCCAAATCCATAATAATAATAATAATGCACATATCAAAAGAAAAGAAAAGAAAAGATAAGATTTATTAATTTCTTCCCAACTAGCACTGCGAATATGTCTTGGTGCATGGAGGCACATGCACTATATAAATCTAAATTATTATTATTATTTGTTATCTATATGCTTATTTATTGCAATATTACCCATAATCTTGTTTATGTCAAGGTTTTATGATCCAGGCATGTATTTTTTGTGCAGCCCCAAATATGTATTCAGCAAAATAACAACCTGTTTTTATTAGGATTTCTATCATATTCTGATAAGTTATCCATATTCACGAGCAATATTCAGATTCGACCACGTTCTCAAGGAGTCTACCTACCGTACTATGCACACAGACAAAGGTCACGATGTCATGAGCCAATCGAGGTCACGGTGTCCTTATGGGCCAATACAGCTGCCCCCATCCCCTACCCGAAGAAGCCGATCCTTCAAACCCCTTTTAGACCCCGATCTTTAGTGATTGCGGGTGGAGCCTTTGTAGGGGCAGGAGCCATTGATAAATAACCCTCTTATGCTGAAATGTTTGCTTTGGAGATAAGAGCCATACACATCCTTATACGGAAAGTAGATGCATGTCATAATTTTGTTTAATATTCAGAAATTATGTGGAGGCAATCTGAATGAATGTCGGAATGATTCGGCATTGCATTGGATGATTGGATGATGATTTCAATTTTTATAAATTAAAATCTTTTTCACAATCTAACACCAAGATTATGAGTGAAACCTTTTTTTCGTACAATTTCATGTGCAACTCAAACTTTTGTAAATTAGGATTTGAGTGCAAAACCTGAGTTGACACTGACATCGAACTCCAAAAGGTTTCGTAACATCGGGACAAGAAGTCTGTTTTTGTACTATTGGTCGTCGCAAATGAGTGAAAGATTTCGCAGCGATGTTAAACTCCATAATCACTCATATTATTGGCCTCTTATTTAACATAAACACCTTTTTATTTTATATATGGCACCTTAACCTTCTCCCTGCTGAATAAAATCAATGTGTTCTATTTCTGCATGTAATCGGGAAACTTAAGTCGCCTTCAGCAGGGAGAGGGCTAAAATACAAGTACACACAATTAATTATTATATACATGTTTTCATTCAAAGAAGCAATTTATATGTACCACCGTTACACAACCCAAAGAAAGACATGTAATCATTTTTAACTATTTATAATTAAATCTATCCATTAGATCAAGTTCTCTGCTGGATTAGGCACTACACTTTAGGGCATCTCCGGTTGTCCTCAGCAGGGAGAGAGTTAATGTTGATCTAAAGTTGATATTTCCAAACATTTGAGAATTATTGAGTTTTACAATTCAGCATTATTGAGCATCTCGAGAAACTCAATGCTTTGTTTGCAGAGTTTCCCCATCATATGTGCAAAGTTTTGTCAAGTATAAAATTAGCTTTCTCAATAACCATGACTGGAGGGGTTGGGGTAGGTTAGGGTGGGGGTGAGGGTACGTGTATTTACTGGACAACCCACTGAGTCTCGTGAGCGAAGTGTAGTGGTTGTTTTCGAGTATTCATTGTCGCTATCACACCAGTCTACCCACCATCCACCCCTAAAATACCCCCGATCAGATTTTTATCTAAGTGCTTTAGATGCGAGGAGGTCGGGACCCCACCCTGGATATTAAAAATCTCGGGGCCCCACCCTGGATATTAAAATCTCAAGTTTCTGTCGCATCCTGGAGCTTTACACCTGCTGACTTAAAGTTTTGTTATGAAGCAGGGCACCGGACCAACCAATCGGGTTGTAGGGTGGTTTGTGTCGAGGCTTACGATTGGTGGAAAGTTATGTTATGTACTGTTAGGTTGAACGGGGTTGGTGGGGTACAATCAGGTGTTTTTGTTTGATTTTGTGTTTTTAATGATTGGTGTTGAGGTGACATGATGTTTACTTAGGTAGAGAAGGGTGTCTCGATTGCAAATAGTTTCTATGAAATTTCATGTGTTGCTAGGACTAGTGTAGGTTTACTGTTATTTCATTTCACGACGCTATGATTGCCCAAATTTTTATATTGAAATCAACAGAGAAGCAGGTGATGATAGATTTCAAATATACATGAGAATACATTTTTTAAATGTTTTAATACATTTTAGCAAGATAAATTTATATTTGACTAGTCTACAGTATATTATTTTATCATTATCAGGATATGTTACCAAGCGACATAGACAAAATGATCTTATCATAAGATATTAACTTTCAGTCACGCAAACTATTTATTAAAAACCATGTCCCATATTCTCAAAACTTTGTAAGTCCTAAGAAGTTCGTAAGTACTAAGAATTTGCCTAGCTAGGTTTCTGCTTATTTTAATTTTTGAAGAGATCTTTTCTCACTAAGAAGTTCTTAGTTAACAAGTTTCGAGAATACGGGCCCATCTTATTAAGTTGACATGGTCTAGTCGTATTATTTTCGTTAGTCCGTTACAAGTCATATGGGTGAAAGATTCCTACCCTGATGTAAAACAATAACTCATTCATTCACTGTTATGGGTCATAAACTGAAATATAAAACATGAATGAATGAATATTTGTGGATGGATATGAAATGAAAACTTGACTTTATAGATAATGTAACACAGAAAATTGGCTTATTACAAAGATTATTGCATGATGAAATAGATTTATCAGACTTCCTTATAATGATTTCTAAAGGACAACGGAAAATATAATAAAACGTATGTGTTACCATCATCTCACTGATCTTAATCTTTATAAAAAGTATTAGCATCTATGATAATACAACAGGTATCAGTCTAGTTAATGTACCGTAACTGTCTAAGATCAGACCCCGAGGTTACGAAACTCTTTGAGTATGATTTCATGATTAAGCTCAAATTTTACACTGCAGATTTGTGAACAAAACCTTGACTTTGGACTCAAAAACGTATTCGTAATCTCAGGGACAGGCCGAGATGTAGACATTTGTGATGTGCGATAAATTGACGTAAATATTCAAGGTCAAACATTACACAAATTGAAGACAGCTACCGGTATGTGCAGTTAATGAATGAAAACAAAATCACGCTAAATTAGTAAAACAAAATATTTAAACTGTTACGTAAATTATTAAATTCACTTCAATGATATTAATTATAATGGTAAGTCAACTAATTAACTAAATTTTAGATAATTAGAATCGATAATTCATCCTTGCCATCCATTTATTACCCTGGGAGTTAACCGATAATTTTAACCAATCCGCTCATCGCTAGTCAACATTTCTGAATTTAGTTTTATGTAACATCCTCCATTATCTGAGCTTAGTTTTAAAACCTGAAGATGACTCACGGACAATGTAAGACGAGAAAATGCTAAAATTTTAGAATTTTACTTAATAGAAAAGCTGTTTTCTTTATGTCTGGTTTACTGTCTAAATACTGTCAAGTTAGTAATACCACTTTAATAGATCCTGACAAATGGGATCCCATATATCACTGAGAAACCATTTCAGGGAGGCAGGCAAGAGGATGTGCTGGAAAATCTAGCTCGCGCTCGAGGAATTAAAAAAGCATGGCAAAGAAGTTCTGATTCATCATTTTTCGGTTTTATGTGTGTTGTCATTCCACAGCGTTGAACTTGATAGTTGGATTTTTAACTCATCGGGTGGCCTAGACCGTGGAACCATCAAACGTAGCATTACGAGAAATGTAACTTGCTACTACAGGGATAATAACTAACTGTATAACGTACTCGCCCGAATAATGAAATCTCTTTGCTCCACAGTGACTATGATAACCATGAATACCATGAATTGTCAGTTGATATGGAATTCATAATCGGACACACACAAAAAATACCAACTTTTCATCATTATCATATGTAACGTATACAAGAATATTGATGACAAGTTTGATATGATGAATATATGGTAACTCAGTTTAAATAACTCAACATGTCCAATGTATATATCATATAATACTTTTTCTGTTTCATAGTAAATCAGCAGTTATATACCTTTAACATGTTTAACCCTCTCCATGCTGGATTAGGCACAGGCAATGCTTCAGATGCTTCCAGCATGGAGAGAGTTAAGATCATTTTGTGCCATGATGTTAATTTAAAGACCAACAGTTGTAGAGATGTATGTATTTTTAAATAGAATATTATTAAAATTATCCAAATTGGGTAACATTTATTTCATTATCTTCAGCTATCTGTGGTTGTCTGCAATAGAAAGAACTTTGAGGGTTAATGTCTGGGTACCAGTAGCTTATGCACACACTTTTCAAACTTTGTCACACATTTCAAACTTTTGTCACATATGGGTGACAGATTCCCGCTGTGACGTAAACCAATAATTCAATCACTCACTTATCAAATTTTAGAAATATTCAACTATATCATAACCATCTTCCAGACCATTGTTTATTTGAAGATGTTCATCATTCCTTAAGGAAATAATGTTTTTCTGGTCATATAATCCAGCAACAATAGTATGAAATATCAAAGGAATAATACATAAAGGAAAGAGTTACATTTCAAATTACTGGCACCATTGAAGAATTAGGTAATTAGCTTGTCATTGGCTGTTATAGTCTGATGACTGATCAGACAGGAAGTGACATGTTTTCGGCCAAAATCTGCTTGTAAGTGATCACATCTTTCAAAGACCTCCTAGATTTACGTCCAGAAAAAAACCCACCTAGAATTCATTAATAGTGCTGATTGATGAGGTTCATGTTGCCGCTCAATAGTCTTGTATTTTTGTCCTGTTGTGTGTTTTTTTTGGTGTGTTTTTACTTAAAACCGAAGATGTTAGAAGTTAGAACCTACGCATTTGAAATGACTCGGAGATTTGGTTTTGAGAAGAAGAAAAAAAAAGAGATTTTGTTAATAAAAAAAATTGTATTAACTTTTAGGTTCGTTGAGTTTGGTTATTTGCGGTGCCAACATATTTGATGGATAGTGTGTACGATTTCGGTTCCGCACCTGGGTTTTGCCACCCGGAACTAGGTCACAGTGGGTTAATTTTCTGGGTTATGGTATTAGTGTGTTGGTGAGGGATACTAGTATTGTAATAGTATACAATGAGGAGGTCAGATTATGTTACTTTTAGACCAGTTTGAGTTTCCATACTATTGGAGCGTAATTACGTAGTATGGGTGCCACGACACGCCTACCTGACGATTGAGATACTAGGCTCTCGATGCAATATGTATCGCGATACTATTTCTAATAAATATTTGGAAATGTTTTTGAATAATAACATTAAATTGAGAACTGTGAGCCTGTGTAGGTTATTATTATTTTTGTTCAGTACAAATCATGAAGAAATAAAGTGAAAATTGGAAAACTTTAAGAAATAACATACCGTACTTCACGAATAAAAAATAATAGTACTCTTCTCAAAATACTTCAATATAAGTATTTAATAAGAGCAGCAGCACTACTACAAAGTTTTGGGGCGCATGATTTGAAAAGTTGACTAGACTAATTATGTATTTATAAGCGCTTCGATGTGAACATGTATTTTAACATCAATCTACAATAGAATTATGAATCGACTCACAAAGAGTGAATGGCACATTGCGATGTTAGAAGAGAAACTGCGATTCATCAGTGCATCGGTGAATGGTGACAGCCCCAGTAATTACCGTAGATTGAAATTTCTTCCTACTCTGCAATACCTCCTGAGTTTACTATGAAGAACAAGTGATCTGGTGTTAATCTCAGAGTTGGGTGAGGGTAGGGGTGGACGTGGGAGGATTCCTTGATTTGAAACCTTTTAGTTGGGAGTATAAGTAAGATTTGGTGTCATACAAGTATTCATATATTCAGATTATTATTATTATTTTATTATTATTATATTATTATTATTATATTATTATTATTATTATTATTATTATTATTATTTTATTAATATTATTATTATTATTATTATCATTTTATTATTATTATATTATTATTTTATTATTATAATATTATTATTATTATTATTATTATTATTATTAACAGAGCAGGTGCTGAATATCAAATGTCTCATTCTCATTTCAGTCAATCTATGAGGTTGAAAGTAAATGATAAACAATTTCTATCACTATCAATATTTATCATTCAAATCAGGACCATCGTATATAAAATGATTCACTATTTTCAGAATCGCTGATTTATAGCTTTATTATTGATTTCTTAATTCATCCGACGAAAACATCTTTTCACGTCAAAAATTATGGCCCACCGAAGGCCACATTCACTTCTGTAACCAGCTTTGTAAATCAAATAAAAACGTCGGCCGATGCTTTGCGACTGATACAGAAATAAATCGTCGTCTAACGTTTCATCCATAACAATGAGGCAATCCTAACACAGAAAAGAGATTATGTCTTTTGCGCTTCGGTCGTGAGTGGTTGAATGGCAGAGAAAGTCCTTCGGGGATTGTTGTCCAGTTGTTTGTGCATTTGCAAGATTGAAGTGAGGCTGGTAAGAAGCTGAATGATTTGGTTTCTATGGAGGTTCGACTGGCGGCTAAGGCATGTCCTCACTGAGGGGCCCTCCGAGTCCCTAACCTCCAAATCGTCTCGATAGAGAAATCATCAATGTCGACAGCAAAGCCGATTTTTCTGGAAGAGTCTTTTAAGTTAGCCATCACGTGGGAATTATAATGTAAAACTTTGTAAGTGATGAAAAGAAACCGAACAAAGAATGTGATTCTTTGGAGTTGCTCTTGCTCTATTTTTTTAATATTCTTTTTCTAACTTTTTTTCTTGGAAACGCTAGTTCGCAAGACAAGCTGAAGTTATGCATTTACTGACAAACAACTTCTTGTATTTACCAGATTGAATAAACTGAACTTGGACGTTGATTTTAGAACGTGCGTCTTGAATATAGAAAATATATGTTTCCAGGTGACTAGGTTTCTATCGTCTGAATATTGAAATTCGGGATATAAATCAACAAAATAGGTCATTTCGTTATCTTATTTTCTGAGAGTTGAAATTTTCCATTTTAATACAAGCGATAAAAGGTCATTTTGTTATCTTATTTTCTGAAAGTTTAAATTTTTCATTTTAATATCAATATAATATCGAATATATAAACATCCAAAAGAAAATGTTCAAGGTCACGCCAATGTACTTTTCATTCTGAAAATAATTATAGTAAATAAATTAGGATATCAGAATTATCTGGTTTATGATCAGAGTTATTAATTTTATATACATGTATCTCTATTTGAGCATAATCACATTGCAAGTCTCAGTTCATATGGATAGAAGAATAAATTGTTAACCCTTCACCTGCTATGAAGGGTGAAGGGTTAATACTTTTCATTTATTGAGATTAATCCAGGTTAAAGATGTTTTGCATTATTACTATGTTGTTTACGAAGTTAGATTGAAAAACAAAAATTAATTGAATGTTCACTGTGATAAATTTACTTGCAAACACGTTTTGGTGCCACTTTGGGTAACATTTCATGTAAAGGAAGTAATGAAAATGCCAGCTTCCTTGAAAGATCTATAACATTTCCATAATTAATTTGATTCCATGTACCTGGTAATCATATACATGTACATTGAAGTGATGTTGAACGGGTTGCTATCAGTTATTGATGCTACCAAAGTTAGTAGCCATGCAACATTGGTATTCAAGATTAATTATCTTAATTAGTAATTGTATTGCCATCATTACTTATAAATAATATTGATAACAATAACAACAATAATAATAATAATAATAATAGTATTAATAATAAGAAGAAGAATAAGAAGAAAAAGAAGAAGAATTAATAATAATAATAAGAAGAAGAATTAATAATAATAATAAGAAGAAGAAGAAGAAGAAGAAGAAGAAGAAAATTTATAATATTTATAATACTAATTAGTTCCAAAACAAAATGAATAATATAATACAACAATATATTTAACACAACTAAAAAAGGGCCAGTAGCCTTTTAGAACATATTAATTTAGCTGTATATTAGTTTAATTAAGAAAGAAGAATTTCCTAACATCTACAGGCTCCAGGTCCTCCTCAAGAATCAGCAGAAGCATGAGAAGAATAATAGCACCAAATTCCTGAAGATTAGCAGGGATCAAAATAAGCACTAGTCCAATAGCCCCGGGCCATTTCTCCCAATGCTAAAGGTATCCTTAAGTACTAGTAGAAACATTCGTAACATTTGTTATTTGTATAATTATTTGAGCTATATTACAACTTTATAAAACTATTTTAACTATCGTGTGAGTGAGCGACGACCACGTTTAGTCCTTGACAGACTTCTTCAGGTCTGCTGGGTCTGTTACGTTTGGCAGGTAAACTATTTTTTGAGCTATTTAAATTTCATAGTTAGTTTCTATCCTTGGATAAGTTATTATATTTGAGAGAAAACTTCCTCACCTAATATCAACAATTATTATTAATAAAGTGTGTCCAAACTTGCAGTTTTTCCATATGGGACGCAGGATTGCGCGTTCGGAGAAACCCTGTACCTTATTCTTTGTACCCAAGTCAAATTCATCACGATTCTTTCTTTACAAATGCTACATGTGCAGTGATCAAGGCAATTGCCTTCAATCCTCAAGAACTGATTCAGATCAGGAAATGACCAAGTAATTGTCTGCAATACGATGTTGTGGATCTCGTTCCAGTTTCTGATCCCTCGTTTCAAGATCCTGTTTGCTCCACGTGTTTCTCGAGCAAAGTTCGCGCGAGTCTGCTCCAGGTTTAACGTTGCAGTCATCAAGTGACAGCACTCACCTGTTCAATCTGTTGTCCACAATTATGTGTCAATATGTCACACTATCGCCTTCTTTCATTACAGGTGAAAAATAAACATACAGCATAAATAAGATCCGCGACTAAGTCAACACTATTTGGGGCAATGGCCACTCCCCTTTTGCCTCATGAATATTAATATCGGTATTTTGCAAACATCATGGGACAATGCACGTAAAGGAATTCAATTATATTTTGTTTGCAGTTTTGTCATTATCTAAGGTTGACATTATATCGTACATTGATTTTGTTGACTAATGGCGCCTGATCTTTGACCTCGGATGTCAGATGTTCTCTACTATGGAACTATTGCCGATTTGCGACATTTTTATTCTGCCATGATATTAATAAAATGTTGACGATGTGGTCGATTTTGGAATGGTTGATGTCCAATGTTATCTGAAAAAACATCTTCATGGTAGATCTAATGTCCATTATAATGCCGTTGGAAGTGAATACAAATGTTGTTTTATTTAACTTTTTCACTGATTTTCATTCTAGCTTATTAAAAATGTTTGGAGACCAATCTATTTTAATGTTGAATTTTCTCATTGGTCTTTCAGTACCAACTGATGCTCACAGATTTACTGCAACATTCAGTGCCATGGATGTTGTATGTTTCCTCCTACCCTAAACTGACAAGCCATGATATAAGTGAAATAAACCTAAAAGCAGATCTAAATCCCAATTAAAAATAAAAAAGATGAATGTTGTCAAATTCCCCCAGAATGTATGTTTGTTGCAATACCAAAAATAATGTTTTTCCTAACATCAAGGTTTTCCTATAACTCTTTGGGTACTTTTAGCATTTGTTATACCTTAAAATATGATATTGACATTTGACCTCTGAAGAATTGGTCAGAAAGGGTCTTTAGGTAATTTTGTAATTTTCATAACTTTGAATATGCTATTCATATTTGACCTCTGAAGAATTTGCCAGAAATGGTTTATGACCTGATACAGGCTTTAGGTCATTTTCATAAATTTAATTATGATACAGTGCTCCCTCGATATAATGCTGAAGTTGGGGTCCAAGACATGCCACCCGCGTTATAATACCTGTGTTAATAATCACCGAATTTAATTGGAGAAAGATTTTTTTTTATAATTATTTATTTATTTTTTCATTTTTAAATGGGGTCCACATTGGACCCCGCGTTGTATCCGAATCCACAGTGCATCGAAGGGCGTTAT
>JAUTBZ010137786.1:0-28789 GCA_032361785.1 Lepetodrilus galriftensis | reverse complement strand
AACCCCAAAACATGGCTGACTCAAAAAGAAACCTTTTTAAAAGCCAAAGCACTGCAAGCCAAAATAGGCACAGAGCAATATGATGATAAAAATAACTATGCTCAAAAACTAAAGGAAGCAGGTGTAAAGCTTGAAGCCAAACAAAAGAAACAAATCACTGATGCCGTAAGCTGGAAGAACCCCGAAGCGGAAAAAATGATTAAACAGGTACATAAAACGGGTGAAGCCAATCACTATGGCTTGTTTGAAATCGATGGCAAGAGCGCCAGCGGCAAACAAATAGTTGAATATAAAGTTGATACCGAACTACGAGACTATGAAAATGTAGCACTTGACCCTAGCCAAAGTGTAAACGCCGTTAATGAAGCCTACTTTAAAAAAGAAGTACAGCCACACGTGCCAGAAGCGTGGATAGACCCCAATAAAAAAGATGAGTTAGATAATGAAATTGGCATAGTGGGTTATGAAATTCCGTTTAATCGACATTTTTATGTGTATCAACCGCCGAGGGATTTAGCGGAGATTGATAAAGAGCTGGATGAGGTGAGTGTTGAGATAATGGAGTTATTGCGTGAGGTGCATTCCTGATGGTCTTTTTGCTTTTTAAGGCTCACCAAGAGCCAAAAAGTACATCGTTACACTTTCGTAAGGAGATGTCGATGTTTGGTCGAAGCAAGGGATATTATCATTTAGACACTACACAAAAGTGCCAAAAACAGGGGGGGTGTGCTTTATTAATTAATAAAAAGGCTACTTTTTACTATGGAGTGGCTTTCTAATGGTAGAAAAAGCAGTCTTGAGTGATAAATATCAGCCTTATCCAGAGTATAAGAATTCTGGGGTTGAGTGGTTGGGATTCAAGTTACCACTTAATTGGAATACCATTCCATTAAAGCTAATTATCAGTACTAGAAAAGGAGTTGCTTTCAAATCAAGTGATTTTTGTGACAAAGGAATACCTGTTGTGAAATCAAGTGATATAAAAAAGCTCTCAATAAATTCATCAAATATTTATCTGCCAAATAAATATATAGATATATATCCTAAGTCAATTTTAAATTTAGGAGACATTATCTTGAGCACTGTTGGTAGTAATCCTGACGTGATAAATAGTGCTGTTGGTCAAATGGGAATGTTACCATACAGATTAAATGGAGCGTTACTGAATCAAAATACAGTTATTTTTGATCCAAATGAAATCATAATTAAAAGATCATATCTATTCTATGTGCTTCAAACTAAAGAATATCGGGATCATTTAGACTTACATGCTCATGGTACAGCTAACCAATCTAGTTTAAGCATTTCAGATATGCTTAAATTTCATACACCTTTGCCACTTATTTTTGAACAACAAAAAATAGCCAGTTTCCTTGACCACGAAACAGCCAAAATAGACACCCTAATCGAAAAACAACAACAGCTTATAAAACTACTCAAAGAAAAACATCAGGCAGTCATTAGCCATGCCGTTACCAAAGGCTTAAACCCCAAAGCCCCCATGCATGATTCAGGCGTTGAATGGTTGGGAGAAGTGCCTGAGCATTGGGAGGTTACTAGATTGAAGCACCTAATCAGCCATCTTGAGTCAGGAGTGAGTGTCAATGCAGCAGATATTCCAGCTCAAAGTGATGAGTTGGGTGTATTAAAAACAAGCTGTGTTTATACAAGGTCATTTAGAGTAGAAGAAAATAAAACTGTCATTAGAGAAGAATATGATCGAGTAAAATGTCCAATTAAAGAAGGCTCTATAATTATAAGTCGCATGAACACTCCTGAACTTGTTGGTGCAAGTGCTCTTGTAGAAATAACAAATAATAATATATTCCTTCCTGATCGTCTTTGGCAAACTGTATTTAAAGATTGTAAAAAACAAAATCCTAAGTTTGTTGCTTTTTTCATGATGATCAAGGGCTTTAGAAACCAAATTTCTTTGGCCGCTGAGGGAGCTAGCAGCAGTATGCAAAATATTGCAAAAGGAGATTACCTTTCAATTCATATTACCTTCCCGCGAGTTAGTGAGCAAAATAAAATAATTAAATATTTAGAGCAAAAAATAGACTCGTTAAATCGGTTAATAGCACAAGCTAACAAAGCAATAACTTTACTCCAAGAACGCCGAACAGCCCTAATATCAGCCGCCGTCACAGGAAAAATAGATCTAAGAAATTGGCAAGCACCAAAAAGCAAACACCCTGAAAAGGAACAAGCCGTATGAGTAAACTCACCAATAAGATTGAAGCAAATGATCGAACCATTCATGAAGTACTCAATGAGAAAAAATATACGGTTGATTACTTTCAGCGCGAATTTAGTTGGGGACAAAAACATATTGAACAGTTGGTTACTGACCTTGCTACTACGTTTTTAAATGAATATAAAAAAGGGGATAGCAGAGAGAAAGAAGCCGAAAATTATAATAACTATTATCTTGGCCCCTTTGTCGTCAGCAATAAGGAGGGGAAAAGAAGCATTATTGATGGTCAACAACGTTTAACATCTTTGACGCTATTTTTGATTTTTCTAAATCATTATCAAAAAGAACTCGATGTAGAAGAAAAGATTGAAGAAATGATTTTTTCAGAACATCGAGGAAGCCGCTCTTTTAATATTCAGGTAGATGAAAGAAAAGCGTGTTTAGATGATCTCTTCTTAAAAGGTGAATACATTGTAAAGAGTGATGACGATGCTTCAACAATTAATATGGCAGAACGTTATGCCGATATAAATAATGCATTTCCTAAAGATTCGTTTAATGCTGTTTCACTCCCATTTTTTATTGATTGGCTTAAATACAATGTCATTCTGGTAGAGATTGTTGCTTACTCTGATGATAACGCCTATATCATTTTTGAAACTATGAATGATCGTGGTTTAAATTTGACATCAACTGAGATGTTAAAAGGTTATATTTTGTCGCGTTTTAACGATGAAAAATACAGAGAAAATGCTAATAACCTATGGAAAGAAACCATCCAGAACTTACGAGAATATGGGAAGGATGAAGACCAACGATTCTTTCAAACGTGGTTACGCAGTCAATATGCTTTATCTATTCGCGCCAGCAAAGCAGGCTCAAAAAATGAGGACTTTGAAAAAATAGGCACGCGTTTTCATAGCTGGGTGAGAGAAAACCTTAGCGCCATGAATTTAAAAGCAAATGACTCAAGTGGTTTTGTTGACCTTGTTAACAGCGATTTAAAGTTCTTTTTATCTGCCTACCAAAAAATAAAAGAAGCAGAAAAGGTGCTAACAGGAGGCTTAGAGCATATTTATTATATTCAGCATTGGGGTATTGCAACGTCGTTGAGTTATCCCTTGATGCTTGCACCACTCTGCAAAGAAGATGATGACAAGACGGTTAATTTAAAACTAAATCTAGTGGCAAAATATATAGAAACCTTTGCAGTAAAACGTGCCGTTAATTTCCGAAACTTTGGCGCAAGTGCCATTCGTTATACGATGTATACACTTGTTAAAGAAATTAGAAATATAGAGGTGGATGAATTAGAAGAAATCTTACAGAAAAGAATTACTGATATGCCTGAAAAGTGGAGCGGTGTTAAAAAGTTTCGCCTGCATGGAATGAATAAGCATTTTGTTCGGTTTTTACTATCTCGAATGACTTCGTATATTGAGCAACAAGCAGGTATTGATTCAAATTTCAGGGTGTATTTTGAAAAAGGGAAAGGTAAAAAACCTTTTGAAGTGGAACATATTATTGCGAATAAATTTAAACGACACCGTAAGGAATTTGATCAGGAAAAGGAGTTTATCGAATACCGCAACCGTATTGGTGGTTTAATTTTATTACCTAATGGAACAAATCAGTCTCATAGCGCTAGTTCTTATGATGAAAAACTACCTCACTACTTAAAAGAGAACCTCTTGGCCCAGTCATTATGTGAAATGACTTATAAAAAGAATCCTAATTTCATCAAAATGAAGGAAAAGCTCGGATTGAAATTTAAATTCCATGATGAATTCAAAAAAAGTGATATGAAAGCACGAGGAAGGCTTTATAAACAGATATGTGAGGAGATTTGGAAGTAACAACAAAGACTGATGTTAATCTTCTCTTTTTCCTATTAAGCCTATGTTTGGGGAAAATGATGTATAAATTAGCTTAATAATAAAAATTAGCATAAAAAGGGGAAGCTAATGTCTAAGCTGATTGATCTTATGAATAAGAAGCAGCAACTTGAAATGGAACTGGATAAAAACAAGGATTTAAAAGAAGAATTAGAAAAAGAATTTGCAAAAGGATTAACTAAAAATAGTGTGCTACATGAAAAATTAACAATAGAGTTAAATCAAATTAAAGATGAAATTGAGCATGTAAAGTATAGTAATTCTTGATTATAACCTTGTTAGTAAATAATCAATATTAAACTTAAAAACTTCCTTGGACTCTTCTGGTACGGATTGAGGAACTCTGCCAAGCAAGAAATTAAAGGCTAGATTGTAAATATTTTTATTAAAGAAAATTTCAAAACCAGGCTCATCAAGTGCTTTTGTGCGCTCTTCTATTAGACTCGTTTCTAGCCGTTCAATAAAATGAGAAATATTGCGGTTAAACTTTCGTTTCTCTGCTGATTCTAAAGGAATTTTATAACTGAGCTCCAAGCGGCTATGATAATCAACAATGTATGTATAAGTCTTGGTAACAAGGGATTCATTGTTTTGAGAAAGCCAGTTGATCAGTGTTTTATGTTTTGATGTATAAAGGGACTTCTCGTGTTTTATTTGCTCGTTTAAGTCTTTATTTTCATTTCTAATTTCAGTGTTTCTATCGCTGAGCTTTTCAAGTTTTCCTTCAATAGAGGATTGTCTTAAGCGAATAGTTTCAGCTACTTTGCGTATTGATTGAGCAACATCGGTGTATGCTTCATGCTGATTAGCATGTGATGAAATAGCTTTGCCACCAGCTGGACAGGCATTTAATTTACCTAAGGATGTAATTTGCCAATCACATTTATGTAATATTATTGGGATTACGGAAGCATCACCTAATTTATTCATTCTCAAAGCTTCTTTCATTTCAATATTGTAGCAATAATCTGAGTCGATAAAACTCGAACTTATCAATAGTAGAATAATGTTTGAATCTTTCAAGTTCACATCAATTTCGTGTGCAAAGTCTTTCCCAGCTTCAATCTCTCTGTCATACCATGTTTCGATAATACCAAGTCTTCTAAGAGGAGAAAGATGCTTATTTAACTCATTTTGTAATATTTTATCTTCATGAGAATACGAAAAAAATACTTTGATCATGCCGTCTTTCCTTTTATCTTCTTTTACAGCTGATTGTAATGGAACTATGGTTAGTGTACATATCTATACTAATGAATTGAATTAGTTATACTTCTCAATCATATAACATTTTAATATTTATTTGCGTAACAAGAGTGACTTAAAACAGCAATAGCATAAAGGATTACTTATGGCGGATAAAGCCACAGAACTTACTTTTCAAAATGACATAATTCGTCAGCTTGTAGCCAATGGCTGGTTATTAGGTAAACCTGAAAACTATAACCGCGAATTAGCACTCTACGAAGAAGACGTACTAGGCTTCGTTAAGGAAACCCAAGACGAGCAATGGCAAAAATTCTGTAAGCTTTACCCTAATAACCCTGATCAAAAATTTCTTGAGCGCGTGGCTAATCAGCTAAACAAGGCTGACCCAAATGCGGCTAATAAAGAAATGCGTACTTTTGGCACCTTGGGTGTATTACGCCATGAGTTACGTGACCGAGGTACGCGCTTTAGTTTGTGCCAATTTAAACCTGAGCATGATTTAAACCCTGATACTCTTGCACGTTATAAGCAGAATCGTTTGCGGGTTGTGCCTGAATTAGTTTATAGCCCTTGGGCGACTGAAGAACACTTGGCTGAAACAGGCACTAAAGCAAAATCTTGGCGTATAGATTTGGTTTTGTTTGTGAATGGCTTACCTGTTATCACAATGGAGCTAAAGTCTGAATTTAAACAAGCGGTTGAAAATGCCATAAAACAATATAAAACTACTCGCTTTGCTATCGACCCTGCAACTAAAAAGCCTGAGCCTTTATTAACCTTTAAACGAGGTGCATTGGTACATTTTGCTGTGAGCCAGTATGAGGTTTATATGGCAACCCGTTTACTGGGTAATGACACTTATTTCCTCCCTTTTAATAAAGGCACAAAGGAAGGTGGTAAAGGAAATGATATTCCTGAGGATATAAACCAGTACGCAACCGATTACCTTTGGAATGAGGTATTGCAGCCTGATAATTTGCTTAATATTCTGGCGCGGTTTATTCATCTGGAAATTGAAGAAAAAGAAGACTGGGAAGGGCGTAAGTATAAAAAAGAGACACTAATCTTCCCACGTTATCATCAATGGGATGTGGTCAATAAGCTGGTCAATTCTGCACAAACAGAAGGTGCAGGACAAAAGTATCTCGTTCAACACAGCGCGGGGTCGGGTAAATCAAATTCAATTGCTTGGACTGCTCATCAGTTATCTTCTTTGCGAAACGATGATGGCAATAAGCAGTTTGATTCGGTCATTATCATTACAGACAGAACGGTTCTGGATGATCAGCTACAGGAAACGATTTATCAGTTTGAGCATGTGGATGGAGTAGTTGGTCGAATAAACCGTCAAGAAGGCGATGGTTCAAAATCAGAAAAGCTGGCTTCTGCATTGGAGAACTCACAACCGATTATTATTGTGACGATTCAAACTTTCCCTTATGTTTTGAAAGCGATTGAAAACAGCGTGAATTTAAAAGAACGTTGTTTTGCCATTATCGCAGATGAGGCACATTCATCTCAAACAGGTTCTACCGCACGACAGTTAAAAGAAGTATTGATGATTGATGGGCAACGAACAGATGACGATGAGCTAAACGCAGAAGAAATTTTGGATGCGGCGGTCGCGTCTCGTAGGAAGTCATCTAATTTAAGTTATTTTGCTTTTACCGCAACACCAAAAACTAAAACATTAGAGCTATTTGGTCGCTTGCCTAACCCTGATGACCAACCCTCAAAAACGAATAAGCCAGAGGCTTTTCATGTTTACAGTATGAGGCAAGCGATTGAAGAAGGCTTTATTTTAGATGTGCTTAAGAATTACACCAATTATAAGGTGGCTTATAACCTTGCCTTAAAAATTCAGGGAGCCGATGAGGAAGTAGAAAGCAAAAAAGCCAAGGTGAAGTTGAATCAATGGGTACGTTTGCATGATTACAATATTATCCAGAAGGTGCAGGTTGTTATTGAGCATTTTAAAGATAATGTGATGGGCTTGTTGAATGGTCAGGCAAAGGCAATGGTGGTCACTAGCTCGCGTAAAGAGGCCGTGCGTTATAAATTATTGTTTGATAAATATATTGTAGAGAAAGGGTATGACAAGCTGCATTCGATGGTGGCATTTTCGGGTGAAGTTGAGTTTACAGATAAAGATCCAAACTCGGAGGGCTTGGTTGGCGAGAAATTTACTGAAAATAACATGAATCCAAATCTTAAAGGTCGGGATATGCGTAAGACTTTTGACTCGGATGATTATCAGGTGATGATTGTTGCCAATAAATTCCAGACAGGTTTTGATCAGCCCAAGCTATGCGCCATGTATGTTGATAAAAAACTTGGTGGTGTGGAGTGTGTGCAAACGTTGTCTCGATTAAATCGTACTTACCCTGGCAAGATGGATACAGGGACTTTCGTGCTGGATTTCTTTAATGATCCTGAGGATATATTGGAATCCTTCCAGCCTTATTTTCAAACAGCCTCGCTGACTGATGTTTCTAACCCTGACTTGATTCATGATTTATTTGAGAAGCTACGTGCAGCTGGGGTTTTTCAATGGCAGGAAGTAGAGCAATTTTGTACGGCCTTCTTTATCAAGAATAAAAGCAACGCGGCTATTTCAAATATCTGTAAACCAGCAGTAGTACGCTGGCAAAAGCGTTACAAGCAAGCAATTGAAGCTTTCAAAGAAGCCAAAGAGATGTTTGAGCGCACCAAGAAAACAGGCGATGCCGTTTTAATTGCAAATAGAGAAAATAGCTTTAAGGAATGCAAGCAAGAAAAAGATGCACTAGAGATATTCAAAAAGGACTTAGGAACGTTTGTACGTTTCTATGAGTTTATGTCACAGATTGTTGATTATGATGATAAGGACTTAGAGAAACTCAGCCTGTATGCGCGTAATTTGCGTCCCATGCTACGCGAAACATTACTGGAAGAAGATGATATTGATTTGGACAACGTGGTGCTCAGTCATTATCGTTTATCAAAAATACGCCAACAGGATTTACGACTAAAAGAAGACTCAGCAGAATATGGCTTAGAGCCTGGTGATGGATTAGGTACAGCTAAGGCAAAAGATAAAAAGGAAGAGCTTTTGTCACGCATTATCACGCGCTTAAATGAAGTGTTTGTGACAGACGAATTAACTGAAAAAGATTTGGTGAATTACGCCAATACAATCCGCGATAAGATAAGTGAGAATCAAGCAGTGATGAGCCAGATTTCAAATAACTCACCAGAACAGGCAATGCTAGGTGATTTCCCCAAGGCAATGGATGATGCTGTTATGGGGAGCGGCGAAGCACATCAAAACCAAATGATGCAGTTGCTATCCGACCCTCAAAAAATGGCTAGTTTTCAGAAGATTGTTTTTAATTTGTTGCAGGGTGAGGGGTAGTTATGGATCGAGAACTTATCACAAGGGACTTTCCTGAAAATGAGATTCCTCCTTGGGATTGTCCTTGTTGTGACCGAGGCTCTCTTTCATTGGTGGATGGTACATTCACTAAAGGATTTTCTACAGATATTGATACCAATCACCAGGCATTTGACCCTGTAGATTGGGTAACATATATTTTTACAATGATGCTTAGATGTTCTAATGCGACATGCAAAGCACATGTGTCATGTTCTGGAACAGGATATGTTGAACAAGAATATACAGAGAGAGGGCCAGAAGAATGGGGTTGGGTTGATTATTTCAAACCTATTTTTTTTGAACCAGCACTTAAGCTATTTTCAGTGCCTCCTGATACTCCTGATAGTGTGGCTGATGAATTGAACCAGTCTTTCTCTGTGTTTTTTAAATACCCTTCAATGTCACTAGTGAGCCTACGTAAAGCCCTTGAAGTATTAATAACTGAATTAGGAGTAAATCCAAGACTTGATAGCGGAGGATTTCTTAGCCTTGATAAAAGAATAAAATTATTATCTGATGAGTACAAAGCTATCATTGAGCCTATGACGGCAATTAAATGGCTTGGAAATGACGGCGCTCATAGTGACCAAGCTTCGACTGATGACGTTCTTGACGGGTATGAAATCTTTGAGCATGTATTAGATGAATTATACCCAGTGAAGAAAGCATCAGTTAAGGGCAAGGTTGATAAAATTAATGCTGCCAAAGGTATTGGCAAATAGTTATAACTTTGATTGCTCTGCTTGCTTTTTATTTTGAGCTTCTTGTCTTTGAATTCTTTTGTAAGTTTTCCAGAAATTATTATTAACATAATTCATATTCATTTGAAAACTAAGGTGTGGAGCATCAAGAAAAATGGTGGTATGCCCATTTTTAAATTCAGCTGATGTATTGCCAACAAATGGAATATTTTTCTTGGATAGTTTGTATTTCTTCTTCATCGTATCGAATAAAAATTGAAATTTACTCTTTGGAAAAGTCGTAAGGATTGCCACTAACTTCTTTTTCGTATCAAAAATAGCAGTCGCTGATTGAAGGCCTTGGATACCAATTTTGGTGACATCTAAGTTATACATTTCTCCATCGCTATACCTATTTTTACCTGTTAATTGAGCCTTATATTTTGTTTTAAGCACTTTGGTAGTTGTTTTGCCTATCTCCAGACCAAATGGGGCTGGGTCAGCACTAACAGTCAATATTGGTAATATGCCTATTAGTATTATTAGAAATATTGTCTTCATTTTTTATTTACCTTTTACTGATTTTAGAAAGATTTTGCGCTGCTAGCTTGTTTCCTTGCTTTGCTGCTTTTTGATACCAGTATTTAGCCTGCTGTATATTTCCTTCTTTTCTATACATTACTCCTAGATTGTTTTGGGCTAATGAGTGTCCTTTGTTCGAAGCTTTTTGAAAATAATCACGAGCAATCTTTCTATTTTGAGCCACACCTTGCCCATTCAAATACATAGCTCCAAGATTATATTGAGCGTCCGTACTTCCCATCCTTTCAGCAATACGATACATCTCAATTGCTCTTGGTAGATCTTTCTTTACGCCAAATCCTTGTCGATACATTTGTCCCAAGTTGTAGTTTGTTGTTGGGTCTGGGGCTTGATCAACCACTTTATTAAACCAATGCAGCGCTTTTTTGTAATCCTGTTTTACCCCTAGCCCCTTGAAATACTTCACCCCAAGATCATTTCTAGCCATGTAATGGCCTTGTTGTGCAGCTTCTTTGTAGTATTTAACAGCCTCGGTATAGTTCTGCTTTTTCTCTTGCTCCACGCCTTTTAGATAGGTTACATGACGTGCATCCATCTCATATGTTCTTGGTTTGGAAGTATGTATTTTTGCTGTACTTGAAGTATTTGCAGAACACCCAGCAAGTAGTAAAGAAACGAGTAAAAGGAATTGCAAGAATTTCATAGATAGCCTTAGAAGTTGTTAGTTATTAATATTGATAAGCTGACAGATTTAAAACAGCCGAGCCTAAAACAGGCTCATTATACATTGAGCCTATTATGGGATCAATGCGTAAACCAAAATTCAGAGAATCAATACACACAGCGCCGTATGTGGCAGTAAGAAGTTTCTTAAAAGTGAAGAGAAAAGACGCTGGACTATCTAATAGAAAACTAGGTGAAGAGCTACAAACTGCTTATTCACTAGTTGCTAAAGTTGAGTCAGGGGATCGTCGGCTTGATGTTGTTGAAGCGTGTAAGTACTGTAAAGCTATTGGGGCTGATCCGCATGAGCTTATTGATTTGATACTTGAAAACCTAAGCGAGTGAGTTGTTATATATCAACAATAAATCAGAATAGTAATTTTTATCAAAGGATAACCATAGATTTTATGATAGTATTCGATAGCTAAGGAAATAGCAGTATTACTAGCTTTGAATCACCCCACCGCAGCTGAGGTTACATGAAGCATAATTCTATCCCAATTTTATTTGGAATAACGGGCCATAGAGACTTGCGCCCTAGAGATAAGACTTACCTAAAACTAGCTGTTCAGAAGATATTAAAATCATATCAAGTTAACTATCCAAATACTGAAATTATCTTAATTTCAGCGTTAGCCGAAGGTGCGGATATACTCGCAGCAGAGGTTGCAAGAGATTTAGGTATTACTCTGAAAGTGGTTATTCCTTATGAAGAAAGTGAATACCTGAAATCTTTTAAAGATAATAAAGCAATAGAACAATACAAAGATCTTGTAGAGTATGCGGAGGATGATCCTACATTCCCTCCTAGATATAATAAGAAAATAACAGATAAAGAATTGTGTTATGAAATTTTAGGGGATTATCTTGCAGACACATCAAACATCCTTATTGCACTTTATGATGGTGTAGATACAGGTAAAGCGGGAGGTACTTCAGCGGTTATAAAAAATGCTAGAGAAGGAAAAAAGGACAATCTCTTTGATCCTTTGGATGGTGATTCAATATTTATAATTAATACCCCTCGTTTACGTAACCCCAAGATCAATATTGCTTTTCAAGAAAATAGAGAGTTTCTTGGAATGATGGATGAAAAAAAATTCCAGGAAATGTTTGGTAAAATTGATCAAGCTAACAAGGCTCTTGGTAAAGAACTATCTCAAAGCTCTAATGACTCCCTATCTTTATTAGAAAATTATCAAGATATTTTTGATTCTAAAGCAAATAAAAAACAAACTACATACAAGAATAAGATGAAATTAATTTTGTCACTAAGTGGTTTAGGGATACTTTCCTTAGAATTAATGCATAACCTTAATGGTGATATACCCTGGTTAAGTCATCTAATAATTGCATATGTATTTGGTTTGGTAGGCGCTTTTTTGATTTATTGGTTCTATATGAAGCAAGGAAAACTACAAGATGACTTCGTTTTTTCACGAGCATTTTCTGAAGCTATTCGTGTTCAACTTGCTTGGAAAGAAACTGGAATTAATCAATCCGTATCTAAATACTATCTAGCCAATCAGCCGAATAAATTCACATGGATTAGAGTAGCTTTAAAAAACTTATATTTCTTGGATAACTCTCCAAACAAAAACAAAGATAGTTGGATAGATGGTCAAGTAGACTATTTAGAAGAAAAGTTACCCGAACGTGAAAATTCATATGAATTGATAGAGAAATTTGAAATAACTTTCTTTTACTTAGGTATTGCTACGTTAACAATAGTTGCAGTTCTTTATCTTAAAGAGGTTCTTCCATATATTTTTGGTCAAGCTCAAGAAATTAAACATGGGCATTTTCCATTAAATTGGCATCACTATGTGTTGCTCTCAGGTGTTTTACTTTTATCTGCGGGTTTCTTAAATAAGTATTTAACAATCAGTGGCATTAAAGAGGATGTTTATAATTTTAGAATTATGAAGCCTGACTTTGAAAAAGCACGAGAGTGGATTCAGAAAAACCAAAATAATCAAGAACTACAAAAACAGATTGTTTTTGACTTAGGGAAAAAAGCCTTAGAAGAAAATAGTAAGTGGGTAGAGTTGCATGATGCACGTCGTGCTAAGCCAGAGGTGGACTAGCAATATTCACTCAATTACAACAAGGAAATTATGAAAAATATTAAATTATTTATTAGCTGGTCTAAGTCGTTATCAAAAAGTATTGCCATTGAAACTAAAGAATTCTTAGAATCAGTATTTGTAGATCATTTGGATGTTTTGTTATTCGATGTTGATGGGGGTAAGCGTATTGGTTCTGAAATTGATAGTGGATTATTTAGTGCTGATTTAGGAATTCTTATTCTGACAAAGGAAAATTATGAAAAAAACTGGTTATTATTTGAAGCTGGCGCATTGCACTCTATCTCCCAAGATTCTACAGCGATACCAATACTATATGATGAAAGTCGAAAAATGGAATCCCCTTTAGCAGATTTAGCTGTATACAAATTTTATAAAGATGATTTCGAGAGATTGTTTACAATAATTAATAATCATATTTATGAGGGAAGTGACTTAAATGATAAACAAAAGAAAGCTAAAAAAAATCTTTTTGATATCGAGTGGGTCT
The DNA here is from genome assembly GCA_032361785.1 of Lepetodrilus galriftensis. Lineage (NCBI taxonomy): Eukaryota > Metazoa > Mollusca > Gastropoda > Lepetellida > Lepetodrilidae > Lepetodrilus > Lepetodrilus galriftensis. Next base: position 15,550 of record JAUTBZ010137786.1, on the reverse strand, counting down.
CCTATAAAGAGAATGTAAAAAAAATTATTGATGAATATACTCCTCAAAGAGGAATTGAAGATGTGATAAGTGGAGATCTCACAAGCTTTATGATGGATGATTCTGCTTATGATAACGTTCTATCACGTAGAGAAAGTCATCTAGTAGATTTGATTGATAGATTAGGAGAAAATGAATCAAAACGAATAATTTTCTTTGGTGGTATATCATCTATTTTAAGGACAGAGGAAACGATCAACAAGATTTCGTCATGGTTAATCAATAACAGCTCAAAAGAATCAAAAATATTTTTTTGTTATGAAAGCCCTGATCTTGCTATTCAAAGAGCAGCCCAATTATCAGATAATGTTTATGGTGATACAATCAGTGATGATGATAAAATCAAAACAACATTGGATAGAAAAACGGAACAACTTCAAAAAATGAAGAATTCTTTACTTGAAACGATTGGTGATAGAATACAAAAGCGTGTTTTTTTCGTTGAACTCAATAAATTGTTAACCATCTATATAACAATAGATCAAAATACAATGTACATGACACCTGCACTGGAAAAGAGATCTTCAGAAACGTTCACTTTTAAGATAAGTAATTCTGGATTTAACCTTCAATTATTAGACTATATTGAAGCTAGAATAGATAACAATTGTAAAGAACTTTTAACTGAAATACGTACCATAAAAAGTGAAGTAGATATTAATTCTAAATAGAATAAGGTAAAAGTAATGACGAAAAATAACTTACTGGCAGATTTAAAAAAATCAAAAAAAATTACTATTGTAGGGACAACGGCAATAAGTGATCATGATTTTTTAAAGCAACTTGAAGAAGTCCTACTAGATAGCAAAAAAAATATCTTCATATTCGCAGAGTCAGATAATCAGCTTTTTCAGTTCTCATTGTTAACTGATAATATTTCAGGTAATAGAATATCATTTGAAGAATTAAAATATAGGCGTGATTTCTTCTTTAAGAGAATAATAAGGAATAAAAAAACTTCTTATAAGTTCCTTTCTTTATACATCCCATCATTTATTATAAAAACCGATAAATATTTATGGTATCTACCAAGTAATAACTTTGACAATAATAATTATATTAAATCCACAAAAAGTGATAAAGAGTACCCAATTTATAATGAATACCTTAATTTTTTATTAAGTGAAGATGGCGGTCTTAAATACTCAAGTAACCCTGGTGCTGAACTTCTAGAATTATTCGACCAGAAACAAGTGCCTAGAGGAATATTTCCAAGGGATAGTTTTTATGGGACTGATCACTACCAATATGTGATATGGGGTTTTGTTTTCAATCGAGAAGGAAAGCTATTAATTCATAAAAGAAGCGAAAATGCTAAAGATAATCAGGGTATGTGGGATAAATCAATAGGTGGTCATATTGATTTTAATATTGAGAGGTCTAGTTCTGATGCTGCTGTAAGAGAACTAATTGAAGAGTTATATACCAAGGAGAAGAAGCAACAGACAGGACATAATTTCAGTATGTTATCTGAAGATTTAACAAAAGTTTATTATTTAGGTGATTGGAGAATTGAGAACTTCGGCCCTGATTACTTAAGACAAGTTGAAATGTTAGAAAGTGATAAAAAACATGGAGAAGAAAATTGGGTGTTTTTTAAAGTTCCGCATACTCTTGAACATAATACTCCAAGGCTTTTACCAGATGGAAAAGGAGAAAAATGGTTACGTGTTCTAGCTGACCAATACATATTTATTACTAATACTACTATGAATGATGAATCTCTTACAGAACTTGAAAATAGCCAATATAGATTAGTAGACCCTCAGGAGTTAAAAAACTGGATGGATGCTGGCAAGGATGATGTTGGTAATGATTTCTTGGTAACCCCTGATCTTAAGTTTATTATGACAGGAAAGTTGAGGGATTTAATTGATCAGGTTTCTTTAACCATTAAATATAGCGATATAAGAAAAATATCTTAGGTTTTATCTATGTCAGAGAAGAAGCTATTTATTGTTTTTGGAGCTCCTGGAAGTGGAAAATCAGCTAGTTGCCACTTGCTGATAAAAAAAGGTTGTAAAATTATTCAAAAACAGTCAACACGACCGAAGCGTGATGATGAAACTGGTTTAGAGGTAATATCAACTAATCGTATATCCGATGACTGTGATTTTAGATATAGTCAGTACGGATTTGATTATGGCTTTTCAAGTTTAGAAATTTGGCACTATTTAAGAGATGGTTATTCGGTTGTTGTAATTGTCAATGATATTCGAACGATTAGAATGCTCAATAAAAAATTTGGTTTATTTTCTCGTAATATTTACATCCATTCTAATATAGATAGAAACAAACTAAGAAGTATTGCAAAGGATAGATACCCAAAAGCAAATAAGAAGTTTTTAGAGGTAGATATAGTTAAGCGGGTTGAAAAAATTAAGACAATACACAGAAAATATATAGAAAACACTTCATTATTTAATTCAGCAATAATTAACTCTTACAAGATAAATAGTAAGTCTAGTTTAACAACACTTGATTCACAGTTGGATCAACTAAGTAGCAAAAGAATAACTAATAATAGTATTCCAAGTGCAGCTAGAGTAATTGTAATTGCAGGGGGCAGTTTTTCTGGTAAAGATGAACTTGTAAATGCAATGATTCAAATGGAACCAAAGCATGTTGCTTTATATCAAAAGGGAACAACACGTCCCAAAACAGAGAATGATAAGGATGAGCTTTTACATTTAGATGTACTGTCAGATGGCTATGATATAGTTTACAAAAATAATGGTTATGAATATGGTTTAAATAGAAAGAAAATTTGGGATGAATTATCAAATGAAAAAATCATTTTGATAGTTTTAAGCGATGTTAAGTCAATTAAAGAGGTTAAAAAAGAATTTAAAGATACATGTTCGGTCATATATTTACATGCGAATATAGATCAAGAGGAATTTGACCTAGCTAAAGAAAAAATGAGCAAAGAAGAATTTTCAAAGAGAAAAGGGAGTATAAAAAAGCTACATAATCTATATATCAAGGATATGAATCTATTTGATCATGTCTTGCTTAATACAAGTGAGCCAGAAGATATGTATGATCAAGCTTTTAATATATTAGATTTCTATCTTGGGAAAAGCCTTTAATCAGAGGTGACCAGGGAGATCCTTCCAAGATACGATATTAATCTTATTTTCTGTTATACATTCAGGGATATGGGAAGGAGCAGTATCACCTTTGTGTACAGCAAGTACGCCTTTCCCTAATTTTAAGCTTTTTTCTACTTCCCATTTGACCCATTCACTTTTATGGGTTTTATCTGAAATATAAACAACAGTTTGAGAGCATTGGCGGATTTTTTCTGTTATTTTTTGTTTTATATATTCTGCACGTTCGCTATTAATTGGTTCTTTTAGAGAATAATCAATAAACTCAATATCTGATTTATCATTTTTTGCCTGCCCACGAAGCAAATTAACTTCATTCATATCTTTTGAAGAAAAGCTTAAAAAAGTATTTCGACGCACTCCTTTATCGAGCTCTTTTTTTGCCTTTTCTTCAAGGTCTTTGATGTTCCCCCCTAAGGAGTGTCGCCCACCTCCGCTTCCTCCACCCATGATAAATCCTCTCTTAGTTAAAGTTATACTCTTTACAGGCTATGCATTCACCACAGGGCTCGTCTCCACCTGCATGACATGAGTATGTGCCGATGATGCCTTTTTCTTTTGCTAAAGTTACCACGTCTTGTTTGGTAAAATCTATTAGAGGGGATAATATTTGAATATCCCTACCTGTCATTAAAGAAATAATGTTTTCAGCTTTGTCTAAAAATTCTTTGGTTTGATCGGGGAATAAACTTAACTCTTCACTTAATAACCCAATAGATATTGAATTTGCACAAACATTACACGCATATGTTGCCCCCATTAATAAAAATAGCATATTGCGCCCTGGGAGAAAGGCATCTTCAAATATATCCACATCACTATTTGTTAATCCACTCGGATAAAGACCGCCAAACCCTTTCACATCAACTACCTTAGGTTCTGGTAAGCCGTAATGTTTATAGTTGACACGACAGGCATCTAGCTCTCTATCTTTTGCAATTTGTCCATAGTCTATAAATAAAGGGTGGATTTCAATACCTTGTTCTATAGCTAAAACTGCTGAGAGTGTTGAGTCCAGCCCCCCTGAGGCTAATAGAACAATACTCATAAGTACCCATCCTTACGCGCCACACGCATAACAATCCATATTGCATAATCTACACAGCCTACAGGGTAGCCAAATTTTTCAGCATATTGTGATAGCGTGTTTTCTTTGACAATATATTGAGCTTTGCTGATTGTATTAGTTTTTGTTTGAATGAGGTTTAACACATTCATGTATTTTAGAACATGTGAATCAATTACTGCTAACTCAAATGAATTTGATACATTTCGAAGGAACATACTTGCTTGCTTCATACCAAGCCCTGGCACAGCATTAACTAGACAGGTACGTAAGTCTGTCGCATCGGGATATTCATTTATCATGTTCTGCAAACTATTCCCTGCTTCATAAATATTTTTATGTGCGGCGGCTATTTGTTTCGCCTTTACATTTGGAAACCGATATTTAATAGTACGACCTTCAACATCAACAGGTGTTCTTAGCGATACCCCCAGTTGTTCTTCATATAAATTATTTGATGTTTCTGAATTTAATAACCCTTGATGTTTTAATTTTTGAGTGACAGCCTGAGATAGTTCAAATTTAACCTGACTACTTAGGACGCAACATACAAGCTCCTCCCAGAGCATTTCCTCTGTATGCTTAGATTCGGAGGCTAATGACATATTTTCCCATATCTCAGGGCAAAGCGCATCAATAGCTGAATCTAACTGTTTGCTACATACAGTGGTCATTTAAATAATCCTGGCATTAATTTTTTAAGCTCACCCAAAAAGGTATGTGTTCCAAATACGGCTCTGTCTTTTATCATCTCACGTATAGTATCTGATTTTATACTTCCTTGTAATTCTTCCATCCATTCCATAAAAAATTCCAAATTATGTAATGCCATTTTTAAATTCAACCGAACATCTTCATTATTTTTTTCTAGTAGTTCTTTTACAAAAGGATATCGTGGGTTTTCTATGGTTTGGTTAATAAAGAATTCAACTTGTTGATGATGAAAAAGAAAACCTGTATTTTTGTCTACTACCGTTCTGCACCACTCTAAACCATCAAAAAAATCAGCCCCCGCTGCTGCCAAAATTAAGATTGATAAAGGGTTACCTGTTCCGAGTATATGAATGGGTTGGTAGCGCTCTAATGTATTAAGTTTTTTCCGAATATTCATAACAGTTTCAACTTTCTTAGATATACCATCGCCGAGCTCTCTTTCAGGTACAGCAATAAAAGGTGAATTTTTCCGTGATGCGTATTGAAAGAAAATATCAGGTAATAAATCATGAATTCTTCTGCCATCTTCACCTAAAGGAGCATGTAGAATTGGAATGATTACTTCTTCGTGTTTGCCCTCCATGCCAGCAATAACTTCCTTGGCATTTTCTTCTGAATCAACCGATGGCTTTAAGTTATCAAAGCAAAAAGCATAAGTGAATGGAATATTTTCTAGAGTCCAATTAAATTTTTCACGCGTCCATGATTCATCTTTTTTTCTGGATTTTTCATAGTTCCCTGAATCCATAAGAATAAAAGCACCACGCTCATTGAGCTTATCAAGTTGCTGACACATATATTCATGACTTTCTTTTTCTAGTTGGTAATCTTTTAGCTCTTCTTGTCTTATATGTTCACGCTCTTCAAAATACATGTCATAGGCTGAGACTAAAAGAGCATCTACTTCAGGAAACAGATTAAAAGTAAATAGTCCTCCTTCAGGATCAAGTTGAGTTTCATGTGAAGAAAGAGACTTTACAAAACAAGGTAATTTAACTTGCTTACCCCTTAGGTTAATCATTGAAGGCCGTTCCCCTTTCCACCTACTTGGAGCAATACCAAGTACATATTCTAAACTTTCAATTATATTAGTGACGCAAGTAGCAGATGGATCGCCATCCCATTGACTAATATCGGCAGTTATTTGCTCCAAGTTAAAATGTAAAGGTGGATCTATTCTTTCTTCAGAAACCAGAGTAATCATAGGTTTATTTAGTTTTCTAGACTCTACTGCTTCAGAAATAGTAAAGCTACCATCTCTTATTGCGTGACTGTTCCAGATTGGAATAACACAGTTTGTATTTCTAATTGCTGTATGGATTGCCGTGGTCCAACAACCATTTTTAATATCCTTTGCCCACCAAACAGTCCACCCTAAACCTCCAATAATTGCTGCTAATGCGGATACTTTATCTTTATCTGGCTTCGAGTAGAAAATACAGATGTCAGGCATGTACATTATCTCCGTTAGTTACAATAATATCTTAATCAACGAGTAAGTGTTCGTTCTAAAATACGATACGACTCGTCCAGTGAATTATCAGTGTTTCTTAACTCTTTAATCTTATTAACGGCATAAAGAATAGCTTGATGATTTCTATTTCCAAAATGGTCACCGATGTCATGAAGAGTTGTGTACCTATTAAGGTTGTAAGATAATGCCATCGCAACTTGTCTCGGAAGAGCTATTGATCTGACACGGCTCTTTGACTCTAAATCAGATATTTTTATATTATAATGTTGTGCAACCACTTTTTTGATGTTTTCTATGCTTATCATTCTATATTGGCTAGTCAGTTGATCACGCAATGCATCGTGTACAAAATCAAGTGTGATGTCGGTTCGCTGATATAATCTCATAGATGCAGTCACTCTTTGTAATGCTCCTTCAAGGTCTCTAGCGTTAGATCGAAAATTCTTTGCTATGAAAAAAGCTGCGTCCCTGGGTAGTTCTAGGTGATTTTTTTTGGCTATTGTAGCCAGAATGGCTACACGAGTTTCTAAATCTGGTGGTTCTACTTCAACGGTTAATCCCTCGTTTAAACGTGAGCGTAAATGACCATCTATGCCTTCTATATCACGTGGATAACGGTCACTTGTCATAACAATTTGTATGTTTTTTTCAAGTAAAATATTATAAATTTCAAAGAATTTTTCCGTTGATCTATTTTTACCAGAAAAGAATTGGATATCATCAATTAATAAAGCATCAACTGAACTAAAATAATCCTTGAACTCATCAATGCGGTTAGTTCGCAATGCTGTAATCAGAATATTTACAAAACGCTCTGAATGCAGACATGCAACTTTAGCATTATTATTATCTTCAAGAATTTTGTTACCAATAGCATGCAGCAGATGGCTTTTACCCAATCCAACTCCACCATAAATAAACAAGGGGTTGTAGGAGATACCTGGATTCTCTGCTACCTGCTTTGATGATGCAACAGCCAATTGATTAGATTTACCTTGAGGGAAGTTATTGAAGGTTAGTTTTTTATCTAGAGTATTTCCCTCCAATAAAAAGGAATTACTAAAACTTAAAGCAGCTCTTTTGATTCCATTACTGATATTAAGAAAAGCGTCATGATGGTTTGCAAATTTGGAAATTGCTTTTCCATCTGACGGAAGAGCTTGGAGTTTACCTAGTGGTGTAATATGCCATTCGCAAGGGTGTAAAATAACAGGGATTACTATTGCCTCCTTAGCTTGATGCATTTCAAGAGCTTTTTGAGTCTCGATATCATAGCAATAGTCAGAAGCTAAAAAGGATGAGCTAACAAGTAACAAAATTATATTTGAATCACCTATAGAAGAGCTTATTTCTTGATCAAGTTCAGTGCCTGTATCAATAATTTTATCATGCCAGGTTTTAAGGATGCCTTGGCGCTTAAGCATTGAAAGGTGTATGCTGAGCTCATCATGAAGTGCTTCATCTTTATGAGAGTATGCACAATATAAGTTAACACTTTCTGATTTTAAAGGCCGATCATTATTTTTGAATTTATCTTCATTACTTATTTGTAATATAACCTGAACATCCTTGCCATTTGGGAGCTCTTTTACTGTGGTTTTTATTCTGTCAAGGTGGTGATCATTAACATGTTGATAAACAAATGTATTTGGAGCCAAGAGCACTAATGTAGAATCATGCTGGGTGTCATGAAGAGTACGTAGCCAAGTATTTACTTCCTGCTTAGAGATCTTTTTTTCCAGCAAATTCAAACATTGTTTCCAAAGGGTAAGTTGTTGTTTATATTGCTTCTCAACTTTTCCTCCTATTTGTAATATAACCTGAACATTCTTGCCACTAGGGAGCTCTTTTACTGTAGTTTTGATTTTATCAAGGTGGTGATCATTAACATGTTGATAAACAAATGTATTTGGAGCTAAAAGTACTAAAATAGAATCGTGCTGGGCGCCATGTAGAGTACGTAGCCAAGTATTTACTTCCTGCTTAGATAACTCTTTTTCCAGTAAATTTAAACATTGTTTCCAGAGGGTATGTTTACCATCTTCTTTTAATAGCAAATCTTGATCAGATTTAACGTTAGGTTTATGTATATCTAATAAACCACTTTTTAATAAAAAAGAATGATAAATCTGGTTACTAATTTCTAGATAGTTATTTTTTGTTCTTGAGACTAGTCCAATATCTACCAGGGTTTCTAGGGACATTTCATCCCTACATTCTTTCTCTTCAATGATTTGAGTCAACACAGATATTAGTTTCTTATTGTTTCGTAGACGCCAAGCAAAATAATCCATATGCTGAGCTATGGGAGTATTACTTAGAAAGGATTCTCTTTCTAAGTTTTCTAGAGGGCTTTCTTTGAGAGCCTCGAAAGCTATTTGTGTCAAAAAAGGGTGTCCCCCTGTTAGCTTATGTAACTTTGTTATCTCCTTATTACTTAGTAAGTGATTGTATTCTGAGTTAAGTTTTGAGATTTGTTTAGAATTAAAGTTATCTAATACAAACAGATTATAATGATTAACAAGGGTCGGATTTAGGACTTCCGTTGATTCAACAGCTAGAACAACAGAGAATATATTTGTTGAAATTGCCCAACTACGTACTAATTTAAAAAAATGTTCATGATAGTCATATTGAAATAGGGCATCTGCATCATCGAGTAGAAGCAAGAAAGGCTCGGATTTAATGTCCATATTTTTAATGGAATTATCTAATTGTTGGAAAGGATGCGCTCCAAAACTATCTTCTAAATCTTCATTAATAACTGTATTAATACTACCAGTAATAAAGTTAGAAAAAATTTCATAATTATTGCTTACTGATGAAAGATCAATGTAACAGACTTTTTGATTATTTTGTGTTGCAAGGTATTGAATCCGCCGTAATAAAGTAGTTTTCCCCATCCGCCTCGGAGATTTTATAATTAGTGATTGATCTCCTTGCTGTACATGTTCAATTATTTTTCTTTCAATATTACGTTCAATATAATAACGAGAAGGATAGTTTAATGGGGCTTCTGAATGTGAAGAATCTATCTCCGACTGAGAACTAGTTTCTTCTACTGAAGTTCCTTTGCTAACATCATCGGCATTTATTAGCTCATACAGAGGGCTTGATTCAGATATGTAATCCAAAATATCTTTATAATCTACAGAAAATGTCTTTTGTTTGGTTTTGTCATTATTACCAAAAATTAGTGATTTTTCATATATCCCGAAATTTTCACTAATAACTTTATCTTTAAAATGAGCATACCCTGTTTCAGGAAAGTAATCGTTTGCTATATTGAATTTCTTGTAAAAATATTCTAGCTTTTCTTGGTACTTACCATGAAGAAGGTCCTTTAAGAAAAATGATTTTTTTTCTGAAATATCGAAGCTTTGCAAAAATATATTATCTTCTTTATTGCCATCATAAGAACTTTTATCAATGGTTTTCAGTGTAACAATAAAGCTTGATATGTATTCAACTTGGCAGTCAGTTTGATGATATATTTGCATATCTGGATCTCGCATCAAATGATTGCTAATGTATTCATCTATTATTTCTTGGCAGGATTTGCAATTATAATTATGTGCATTATGTGGGGCTAAAACTAAGGAAGATAGGTAACGTGCAATTTCCTGATTTAACAACTTATTAGGTTCTAAAAATAAAGGGAATGAAATTTTCATTTCATAGCAACCTCGAACAGAAGGATCTATATTTTTAACATTTGGACAATTCCCATCTTTTCTGTGAAGTATTGTGTTCTTATACTCAGGTTTGCTTCGGCTCTTTATGCTTAATATTAGTTCATCTTCTGACCATTTCTTTATTACATTCAGTAACTCATTTGCTTGTTCATTATTCTTAAGATCTTCCCAATTTACTATTTGATCAGATTTACTCTCGCCTAGCGGTGCGAGTGTATCTTGAGTTCGTAGTAATAAAGTATCTTTAAGAGCTTGGTTTTCATCCGCAATACTATCCCACTGTTTTTTAGCTGCAGGACTCCATAAACGAATAAGTTTTTTCTTGCTGTTCTTATTAGGTTCTAGTGCTGATTTACCTGGTTTTTCTTCAAACAACTTTATTAGGATATTATGTTTTCTAAACCAGTCTGCTATTTTTTTTGCTTGTTGCTGGTCTTCTTTTACATATGCTAAGTGAATAATAGTGTTTTGCTTTTTCTCAATATTAGTTTTTGTAGATTCTGCTTCTATCAGGTTAGCTTTTAAACTATATGCTTTTCCATCAATAGTACGGAGTAATATTGAGTCACTAACTTGAAGTAGTTCTACATTGGAACCTATATTCACTACCTCCCAGAAGCCATCATTGCTGTCCTGACCTGTTTGTATATATAGCTTTGCAGGTAGTGGTGAAGGTATTGTTAATGATAATTCAGCTTTATCAGAGGAGGTGAATTCTAGAACTAGTAACTGCTTGCTACTGTCATAATGAAGCCTAATTCCAACCTCACTGTTTTCAAAGGGTTCAGGTAGCGACTTTTTTAACCATGTAGGCAGCTCTTGTACTTGTTTAAAGTTAGTCCAATTGGCTGTTGACCCTAATGCAATAGCTGAGTACTGAGAGAGCAAGTGAAGCTCTTTAATGTCTTGGTCATTATTGAGTATTGCAGGCAGTGTTTTTTTGATCCAGCGAGCAAGGGATAGTTGTATATCTTCAGTTTGTGAGCTATTGATTCGTTTTAAAACATTTCTTAAACCTTGCTTTACTTTGTTGGGCTTATGAATCAATGTATAGTATCGCAGTTCTTGTTCTAGAATATCAAGCTCATTCCAGTGCTGTGTGTATTTTTGGGTCTGTTTCCAAACATTATTGAAAAGTGATTTGTTGGATTTAAGTTCGTCCGTTAGTATCCTTGCAATCCCTTGAGATAACGAAAAATTCCGAGTGCTCCTAGCATTAATTAGAGGGCTAAACCAAAGCAGTGATTCAACTTCTGGCTCTATCTCAGGATGAAATAATCGCCTCATATTCCTTAATAGAAGGGGCTCAACTCTAGGGGCTAATGACACTAATTGTGCAAGCTTTATAAGCTCTTTGCTTTTTTCTCGCGTATTTTCGAGTAGCTCTCTCTCAAAATCTGTAGGTCTAGTCCAACTCATTGTTTGACCTTATGACCTTTGCCAATTTTTTGTTGCAACATAGCTGCACTGGTATGAGGGTTCCAATGAACAAGGTATGGATGATTGCCTAAATTATTTGGCCAATACTTCTCTTGCCAGGGAATAAATATAATTAAAGGAATATTGTATTCCTTGCACTCTTCAATAAAATTTATCCAATATGGTTTAGCAGGATTGTTAACTCTTCCTTTTATATCAAAATCTGTGGCAATAAGAATAGGAGTGCTATTATTCAATCTCCAAGCATTTGATTTTGAAGTATTGGTAACCCATTGTTCTGCCTCAGCTGGTTTTTTATCGAATTCAAAAATAGTTATTCTTTCTGGTCCAATTAGGCTTTCAACTTGGTTAGCAAGACTGTGAAGATCTTCCCAATAAGGGACCATGCTATCGCTATAATCAAGTAATAATTGGCAGCCCTGTTGTAGAGTTATGGATATTCTGAACGGAATTTCTTGTACAAATGGTTTTTGTACTACTTGTTTAATCAACTTAGGAATATCAGGCGAGGTAGAGTTTTTGATAGTAGATAAAGCGGCAGAAATAATTCCACGGTAAGTTGTCTTGGGAAGAAGATTATACCTAGTAAGTTTAGGCAAATTCCCTAGGGGGAACTCTTCTGGCTCTGAGATATAGTCAGGTATATTAGCTGATCCTGGAACTACTGTAGAGGACTCAATAGGTGTTAATTCAGCATCAACTATATCTTGGGGTAAACTTACAGGTAACTTTGGTATTGGAGGAGTAGAAAAGGATTTTTTCTTTGAATGCTCTCTTGATGGCTCCTTTGACTTATTTGAATAGCGATAAGGGTCATAAATTTTGTTATCTTGAGGTCTTATCTCAGTTTGTGACTTATAAAACCCCAGTGCGCGATAAGCAAAAGACTCGTGATCAGGATCTTTAATATCGAGCATTTTTAAAGCAGTAATAAGGTCGCTTAAACCAATATCACCTTTTTGTTTTTTGGAAATAGCCATTTTTAGAATTTAAATAGACTTATTCAGTAACGCAGATTCGATATTATTCCAGAAGGGGTCCCCTTTTTTTATTTTAAGATTAATGCAGGCTTCAATAGCATTCAAGAATTCGCTAGTGCTCGGAGCACGTTCATGTGTTTTTTCAGCATCCTCCCTAAGTTCTCTGGTTCTTCTTGCTATTGCATTGATAAGTGATTTTCCTGCCTTGGGAAAATGATAACTAGCAATCATTTTTAACTTTTCTTCATCAGGTGCTTTTATTTCTAAACTTACACAGCGTCTCAGGAAAGCAGGAGGTAATTTTCTTTCTTTGTTAGTTGTGATAATCGTTAGAATATTACTATTTTTACAAGATACTGATTCTCCATTGGGTTTCTGAAAGCTAAGTTGATCTAGTGGCTCTAGTAAGTCATTTGGAAGATCTGGCTCAGCTTTGTCAATTTCATCAATTAAAAGGACAGTGTTGTTAACTTTAGAATCACCTTTTTCAATGCCAGGAAACTTATTGGGAATACTCTGAAAAGCTTTGCCTGAATTATCAGTTTTACCAGGAGTAATTGCTGTTTTTTTATCAAATGCCCACCAAAATACACCTGGCTTGTAGTATGCCCAGTCGGGCTTTATCCCATTACCTTCATGTGCGTCATGCAATCTTTGTAGATGATCTATTTCTACGGTCAGCTGTTCTAGCTGAGTTCGTGAAGTCATAGTATGGTAAAGATAATCCCACTCTTGTATTTCTGCAATTGCCTCAGCAAGTCTACTTTTGCCACTACCAGGTAGTCCCGCTACTAATAAAGGGCGATTTGTTGCTAAAGCAATATCAACAGCAATAGCTATTTCATCATTAAAAACATAAGGAGTAACTTTTGGTTTCTGGCGTGTGCGTTTTAATACCCCGTTCTTAGGGAGCTTAAAGTATTTAGGTTTGTAGTTCATATTATGTTCCATAATATTCATTTAGGAATTCATCTGTTTCATCAAGTATATCAACTTGTTCTTTTTCTACATCTGTATCAAGTTCAGGCAAAATTTTATAAATATCTTCAGGTAAGTGTTTCGGTAGCTCTTTTCCAATAGCAAATATAAAAATAATATTGGGATAAGCCTCTTTAAGAGTTTTTCTCAAACGAGAATCTTCCACTAATCCCCCTCCTTGCTGAGATGTGGCGGGAAGGTTGACTACTATTTGTCGTCTACAATTTCTGATTTTCTGATCACAATCTTCAGGCACAATATTTCTTCGTTTTGATTGAAAGTATTGTCTAATTTCATTCTTTATTTCATCAATATTATTTGTATCTGATAAAGGAATTAGTTTGTAGTTACTAGTTATTGGAAATGCGCGTTCTACATATCGTTTGAAAGTATAACTCGGATAATTACCATTTAATGCTAGAAAACTATCATGGTTTCTAGCATAAGGGATCATTCTTGCCGCTTTAGCATCTACCCATAGTGAGCGAATATATTCTAATAATTCTTCTGCATGTTCACGCTTTACTTTGGGTCTAATTTTATCAACTATTATTTCAAAGTTAATAAGACAGTTTTCTCCATCTCTAAGCATAAACCTTGTTAGTGCATGTGCAAATCCATAAGTATCATGGGAAGAACACGTCGGTTTATTGGTATTGTCTAACTCATTCCAAATCTCTTGTAGAGTTGTAGCATTTGCATTTTTAGCAAGAAGCTGGGAGATTACTCCATCAAGCTTCTCAAATGGGGTTTGAGGATGTCGAGAAGACAAAATATCTTTTTCAGAAAATGCTTCCTTAATTCCTTCTAGAATTTTTTCACTATTATTGACTGATTTGATACATTGGCTTTTATTTATTTTCAACGTGCCAAATAAGTCTTTTTCTAAATCTTCTGGTTCAGTCTGACCATCAAGTAAAATAGGAACAATATAAAAGTCTTTTTCGATTTCTCGTCGCCAACTAAGAATTGTGGCTTCTTTTTTTACCCAATCAGATTTTGTTCTAGCGCGCTCTGAAAATAATATAATTGCACCATGACATTCTGAAAGCCATTCATTCAGTCTTTTTTCCCAGTCTTCGCCTGTTCTTAAGCCTTCATTATCTACAAGTATTTCAATGGTATCTCCATATTCTGCTCGGATGTCATTACATAAATTTTGGAGAAGTTCGAGATTAGGATTATTTTGAGGGGTTGGGCATGCGCCTGAATCACAAGGATCAAGTCGAGAGCTGTGACTGATGAATAGTTTAAAAGGATTCATTAATGATCATTTTAATAGTAGGAATTTATGATAAGAGCAAAGTATAATAAATTGTTCCATTAGTTAATTCAATGTAGGTGATGTAATATCATGGATTTTAACGTTTTCATAAGTTATTCAACATTAGATCTAAAACATGTTAATGCTTTAAAAAGTATATTAGGTACTACTCCAATCAAAGTATTTGTAGCTGAGCATGATATTCAGTCAGGGGAAGAGTTAACAACAAAAATTTCTGATGCAATCAATGAATGTGATCTGTTTTTGGTTCTTTTGAGTAATAATTCAAATAACTCGAACTGGGTACAACAGGAAATTGGTAAGGCAAATACTTTAAGGAAACAAATTGTACCAATGGTTTTAGATGATGGGGCTGTACCAGAAGGATTTATAAGTGGCCTAAACTTTATTCGTGTGTATGAAAACCAAGAAAAAGCACTAAACAAGGCTAAAGAAATCGCAGAAGAAGCATATGCTAAGAAATTAGAAAAGCATAAAGCTAGCACCTCAAGTAATAACAATGGTTTAGTAGGGGTAGGGTTTGGAGCATTGTTGTTATGGGCTGTGACTAGATAAAGTTAAAAGATACGCATTAAGACCCCGTTAAGGGTGTTAATGCGCTATAAATGACTACATTTTATAATGTCATTTTGAATGTCCATACAGTGACAATTTGAGAGTCTAGATGCCAACTTGAGTGGCTTTTTACGGCCGTTGTTGTTAACCCCAATCCAAAGCCCCACCAGTCTGATATTCAGTAACTCTCGTTTCAAAAAAGTTCTTCTCC
>JAUTBZ010137775.1:0-13213 GCA_032361785.1 Lepetodrilus galriftensis | reverse complement strand
ACCCTCTCCCTGCTGGATTAGGCAAAAGCAGTGCTCATTAGGGCATCAATGGTTGCCTTCAGCAGGGAGAGGGTTAATAGACTGTGGTATCGTAAGCTGTATTACTTTTACCCATTCCCATGACATTTTTGTCAATAAAATATGTTTACACTATATAAAGAGTGTGGTAGATATGGAACATATTAATCAAAATACACCCTAGAGTGAATGAAAGAAGACTTTTTTAATATATATTTTAATCTGTTTTGAGTTTATGCAAGAAAAGTACACTTCATTGCCAATTTATGTTCTTCAAGTTGTCTCAGATTCACAAAACTTCAATCACTGTCATTGTTCTTTTGACTCGTGCATTGGGAATGTGAAATGAATTGCATGTCTGTTGTCTATTTCTTTCAAATTCATCAGTACATGTGCCTGGCATGCTATTTTTACATTTTAAATGGATATTCTTTTTTCTTTATCCCCAATGCCACCAATTTGCATATAATTTTATATTACATTTTTTATCCGAAAAGTTCATTTTGCAATTCTGTTCCTTCCTCCAATTTATTAGTTCTGTAGCTTCTGTCTGTTAGGAAATAATGTTTGTGTGAGGATGGTGAGGGTGGGGGGTGTATTTGTTTTGTATCTGGGTTAATGAATTCCGTCGATACTTGCAACTATCCATGGTAACTGGTTATCTAAGGTCTATATCAGAATAAATGGCAATCCAATCCATAACAATTTAGTAGTCACAGTGAATGATGCAACGCTTAAAGCTAGTAGCAATACAAATGTATTGTAATACATCCTGATTTTATGTAAAACGGTTCTCAAAGACTATCAAAACACAAAGAAAATATGTTTATCAAGAATGTATAGTCCATAACCATAAAATGTCTCGTAAAATGTTAGTTGAATAACCAGAACACAATATAGTATCAGTTAGTTAACTAGTTTGGTCTAGTATATGTTCAAGACGCTGTTGTGAGATTCTGTGCATATCTTACCATTAGGACATGATACATTTTCCGAGAAACATGTCCTTGGGAAATCTCCAAGCCGTTGACTGAGTATCCAGTTGGTGCTCCTCATCCACCACCTGGAGAAGCTGTTCGGGAGAAGCTGTTCCCAGCCCTGTAAGGTGGTCTCGTGCTGAGGCTCTGGAACATACATCTCCTGGGATGATTTACACGCAGGAATCTGGAGATAGATAACCAAAAAATTATCACAAAAATCATTTCCAGTTCCACTGGGTGATAATATTCATCACTGCGGAGAGGACAGTTTTACTACGTCCAAGCTTTTCTTATAGTGTATAATTCATTAGTTAGGTTTTCTAGCTGCTGTGGCAGATGTTCAGAGAGTTCCTTCGGGAGCTTTTGATGTATTTAAAGGTGTAGTTCTTCTTAATCTAGTTCATCAAACAGTCTGCCCGTTCCACAAGAAGATATGGCAGTCATTAGCAGTAATAAATCAAACGTCCCGGAACATAAAGATCGCCAACAATAGATTTACAGCTACTTTCCTAATCGGCAAAGTTGTCTGACCATATCAACACAAATATATATAGACATAGCTAATCACCAGCTTATGGTCGTAAATGAATGGATTTTTCTTTCAAATCTGGGACATTTTGTTATTGATGACAATTTGATTTGTATGAATAATGTGAAATCGGGACATATATATTTCACATCAGTTCTACCCAATGACAGAAATGTAGAACTTTATGAACAATACATAACTTCAAATTGATTTACAGGTTCCTAATCTAAGTACATTGCTGCAATATCACTGAAAAACTATTGAAAAATAGTAAAACTAATAAATCATTTCCTATGATATCAATCGAATTAAAGGTTTATTTTCCAAAGTAGCTTTCACAAATAGTTCTCATGTTACCTAACATTAATCACACACCAACAAAAACAGGATAACATTCCAAATGATGTTTATTAAATCCATAAAAAAAAAATATGTTTCTGTGCAAGTTCTGGCTCCAGCTCTCAAAGACTTCCAGACTGACAAGCACTGGCTCCTAATGGCTTCCAAAGTACACATGGATTCATATGCAGTGTATGGTGATGTTTGACAAACAATTTTCACCATCTCAGAGGTCTCACACTTCATTCTCTGAGCTAATCCAGGCACTAAATTCACCTTATAACGAGGACGGCCGCCATGAAACTAACCAGATCAATGATTCCTAAAGTCTGCGTTATTCGAAGGGCCTGCATGTGGCACTTACTGACAAATCAGGGTTTTCCAATAATTTGGTGGAATTATTTGCTGTCGTACCCCCGGTCGCGTTTCAAGGTCAAGGACAGATGTCCCCAAATCCCTTTTTCAGATTTTGCCTTCGTTGACAAATCCCAAAGGCATAATGATATTGCTTCTTGGTCAATTGGATGTATTTATGTTGTGGACCTCAATGTCAGTGTATACTAACAGTGCAATGTTATTCCTCGAGTGAACAATGCTTGAAGACAGGTCGAGTGGTTTTTGACCTCTGGTCCGCTTTTTGTCCAGTTTACTAATACTGCCCTTTGCAAACAGCCACAGATGGTAATGGGGGAGACAACTCCAGCTTTTATGATATTAGAATGCATGAACAGGCTTAGTTTATGTCCATTGTGTCAAAGTGTGTGTATGCGTTCAGTTTGTATTCATTTAGGTGTTTATTCATGGCGTACAGCGTGTGTACAGATACCAAAGTGATGTCGCCACTATAACATGCCCACGAGACCTCTGAACTAAAACCTGTATACATTTATCACAGAAGCGTACGTTAATAAAGTGATGCATATGTGGTACTGACTATCAAAATAATGATGCAGACAGTTGAAGAAAGCTGAATATATTTTCAAAATAAATATATACACAAATGTATTCATCAATATTATGAAAGTCTTGGATTGGATCTTCTTGATTTATTTGGTATAATAAAAATAAATTGATTGGTGTTATAGCAAATATTTCCCTTATTTAGAACAATTCTTATTCAGTGTATGATGATAATAATACTAATAATACTAATAATACTAATAGACAATACAGGAAAACATGGAATGTAGTATGTAGCAAAGATGAAATCCCAATAAATTCCGAGATAAATTGCATATGCTGGATATTATCATGATTCGTGATTCTCGGTTTGTGGGCATCGGTGTCGCAGCTACAGAGACCGGGTTCAACCCCAGGCATCGATCAGGTCTGATATAACTCTTTGTTTGCCATAAATATAGTTTTTGTAAGATAAAAAGTGTCGGGGAATGTAAGCGAGGCCCACCATTGATCAATACTCCTTAGGCCAACTCTCATTGACTGATTTGATGAATTGCAGTATTGGTGTGCGAAACAAGCCAGCCAGCCTCTAGGTGTTCATCAACGCCAGCCTTAGTTTCGTATCATTTCACCTCGCGTGGACTCGCAGATTCCGATCCTATTATTAAAGCTGCAGTTGGATATC
This sequence comes from Lepetodrilus galriftensis, assembly GCA_032361785.1. Taxonomy (NCBI): domain Eukaryota; kingdom Metazoa; phylum Mollusca; class Gastropoda; order Lepetellida; family Lepetodrilidae; genus Lepetodrilus; species Lepetodrilus galriftensis. Next base: position 9,762 of record JAUTBZ010137775.1, on the reverse strand, counting down.
CTCCCTTTACACTTTCTGTCCCGAGATTAGACACAGACTTTTTGAATAGAAGCTGAATGATGTTTCAATAATGTAGGAATTATGGACCATGTTGTGATTAAATATGAGAATTTGGTAAGATCGCGGATGATTCATTCCTGGTGATCAGCAGGATTATGGCTTCTGGAGTCGTTTCTTTACAAAGTATGTTTGGGAACGAAGTTTATAGGTAGCATCAAATACAAATCTATCACAGAATGCCGGTTTCATGTCTTGGTCAATTCAAGAAATGGATCCAAATATGTCGTATAGCATTTGAAATGAGGATTTTCCTGTGAGACTGAGCTTGTAATGGCTTCTATTGGAAACTATCATATAATTATATAGTCAGTCTGCACTAAAAAGGTGGTATTTTTGTTAAAACTGAGTATCGCTTTTATTGGAGATGTATAGTTGTGAGATGGATATAAGATCAAATTGTACTAAGAAGGTGATGTTTTTGTTCAGCCAAGCCTATGGTTTTTATTGGAAACTATATTGTTACGAGATGGATATATGATCCATCTGTACTAAAAAGTTGGTCAATTTTCTCGCTGGTCCGGAACGAATGTCAGATGGTAATGATCTTAAACAATACATCATGCAATGTGACGGCCTATGTCGCTGTGTGGGCCACAGATACAGTCTACAAATCTGGCGGACTGACAAGCAGTGCACTTACTTCTGACATATCCAAGTCAGAACAGTGTCAGCAGAGTGCATACCATTGTGGAGTCATCCAACACAACACACCCACTACGACTCTTTGCACCTATAGTGTCTAAGAACCACATCGGCAATTGTTCAAGAAACACTGACAACGATCTAAAACCTCCAGTAATGCATTTCCCGGCCAATTTGTGTCAACAAAGATCTGCACTTTGGAGTATTTTTGCATACTTGCTCTAAGTCGGTTGTAATTGTAGACAATACCGGAATAAATTGATCCAAACACCAGATTGACATGAACTAACAGAGTCAACATCGTGATCTGTGTAGTATCCGGATGCCTAATGGAATAGTTTAGGATGGACTAACTATCAAGGCCGCTAAAGGGTCACTCGCTGGTTTTGAGGATCGTTAGTACCCATGTGATGTCTCTAATGGAAACTCTCTACGCTCTAAGATTGCTAGTGTTACTATCGCTACATAGTGGCTCTATGTTACATAAAGATTGGAAGATGGCATATGTCTGAAATTTGAAGAACAACAACTATGGTTTGTTGAACAATATCATTGATTAGAAATGCTACCAATGGAAGCATTATTAATCAGATAACCAACTTCTGTGTTACTAGAAACATTTACATTGAAACATTTGCATTTGAAACATTTACATTGAAACATTTACATTTGAAACATTTACATTTTGAAACATTTACATTGAAACATTTACATATTAAAACATTTATATATTGAAACATTTACATTGAAACATTTACATTTGAAATATTTACATATTGAAACATTTACATTGAAACATTTTCATTGCCAGTTCATTAATTCGTACTGTACATGTAGAGGTCTCATCCAAAGTACATATCAATGGCTATTTGTTGTTGCCGATAAATACCTAATGAGATATTAATGTAGAAATTCACATATTAGGGACTTATAAATGGATGAATAAATCTTTCTTTCCTCAAGTATACTCAGAGAATTCAATATTTCCTTTATAAATATTTGATATAGAATCGTAAGATCTTTAACTTTCTGACGACTGATCAAAAGGAATGTATTGCCCGGGAAACGTGGGAGGTACAGTAAGTACATCAGATAGCAGTTGTCCAGCCTCCAACTCAGGATGTCCTCCGATGTTCTATAGAAGGATGACCACCTCTCTGACAAAGGACACTGCAGACTTCTATACAAGGCCACTGACCGCAGGAAATCCTGAAAGGGTCCGGTCATCCACAACTGACCTAGCACATTCAGCTGATATAATATGGCGTGATGGAATTCCTTGTGGTGGAGTCTGGTGACCCTATCGTGGCCTGGACTGTAAAGCTCTTTGCTGGAATACATACATATATGGTGCAAGACTACATAGGAATGGTATTAAGTCGATGGTCACATGTGCTATTTAGATGCTGCTGCTGCTACTGCTACTGGTTGGATGATTGTCTGGATGTATAAATTGTGGGTTCCGATGGTTTGATATTGATGTTATTCCAATCCTTCTTGAAGCTATTTTATGTGCTTAAATCTGTTGGGAATTTTGAAAGTGGCAATTTTGACCATACATTACTGTGCACCGATATTTAATGATCGTGAAGAATTGCAATATAATAATAGCTAGACACTGGAGGTTCTCGGGCAATTTAATATCCTTTAGACCATATATCTGTTGCTAAGAACTAATGGTTTGAGTTATTTCATATTGATCAGTGTTGATGCTGTGGATAGCATCAATGGTGATACATCAATATCAGATTCATTCTTATCACTGTACACATATCTCTGACAGATACAAGAAAAAGAAAAAAATCATTTTTGAAGAGTTTCCACTTTAGGTTTGAAATAGATCAAATTCCTCCTTGAAGCCCATCCTGCTATTAGACTGATTACTGGTCGGTACTAGAGGTTTTTTTTTCACTCTAGCTGTATACGAAGATCCTGTCCATTTAGCCTACATTTGCTTAATGTGTTCTATAATTCCCCGTGCATTCCTGTGTTGGGATCTGCTCCTCATTCTTACTACAAGCACAGCATCAGACCGTATATCTAACCTGATGTGTTTATATAAACACTGTCCGTGCTGGTGGTAGTTTATAATGTGGTAATAGGTCTGTCATGTACTCTAAATACATCGCAGGCTGTAGGTCTTCCTGCATGCATTTATCAAGTGGCGTACATAAGTTATCTTATAAAATGCTGCAATACTCCCGTGGAGGAGACAGACACTTATGATGGGCAATCATGTCCCTGGCACACTTTTATCAAGCTCTTGTACCCACTACCAGACCATAATGTTCTTGTCTATGATACAAGATCATGGTCTTTTGGTCTTGTAGTGGCTATAAGAGTTTTATGGTGCCCAGTAATGTTGCCAGATTGCTATGTAGTTTGTGCAGTGTGAGTACACAGGTGTGATATGAGATGCTCCTACTGGTCTCGGCAAGCGGGGTTACCCTTTGGCTCAGTTACTAGAGCAGTGAACTCATTTTTCAGGTTTTAATCACAGAATCAGAATTAGGTTCTGTTACATGTGCAACATTCAAGATGTCATTTGAAGCAAACATATTATGTAAAAACAAATTGATTTCAACCCATGACATTTTTTGTCCCATGACCTATCAATGTGACTTTCCAATATTACCGGTAAACTCCTAGGTTGTGAGGTGCATAGATTTACTGGGATACAAGTCAGGTATCAGCGTTTAATACTGGGCTTTATCTCGTCTGTTCTTCTTGTCTGGCTTACCTCCCTTGTCAACAATGTCTGTTGTAGTCGTAGAGGTACCAGGTGTATCTTGACTTAGACTAACTTTAGACTTGTACTCACTGGCCTGTATATGATCTAGATAATAAAAGCTGTAATAGGGTTACCGGCATATCTAGAGCCAGGAAGACAACACAACACTGTCATGCCAGATAGCTATTTTCTGCTATTTTATTTATTTTGGTGTTGAGGCTTAGCATCGCTTTCAAGATTATTTTACTCATATCATGGTTTATCAGTTATTAGAGGAGGAAACCTGCAACAGGTTGTCTTTCACAATAAACAGCAGCTGTAAATACTTCAAAACAGTGTTAAACCCATAGACATACTACAAACTTCTTGGGTAGCATCTTTACATATGGAAGAAATATTCCCGCTGTGATGTAAAGCACTAATTCATTCGTTCTTGGATGGCAAGTAAGAGTTTGTGTATCTAAAGATCATTTGTAATATCAATGTTCTTATTGTTAGAATTCATTACAAATACAATCTGTGTTACCGTAATTCTGTATTCAAGATTAAATATATATATACACTGTAGCTGGTGCTAAGGTTGTTGAAATGCAGGTTGTCATTTGTAACTATGGAGTTATTTCTCTTAGATTTATCATTGATTATACTGCACTAGAATCCCAAGACCTTGCAATTTCAACCACAGCTTAAAATATTTAAAGGTTTGTTTTTTTCTTCAACTAATTATGCATCTGTCGTGCAATAGTGAGTACAGGTAAGGCCTCGTTAACAGAACAGTCCCACTGCTCATTTATCATGGATAGTATTGATATAAGACAACTCAATACGTCATCACCTGCACAAAATGTACACACTTGTGGGCATTAATCAATAAGAATGGATAATCATTGACTACTTTCATTTCAACTGTTTAATAAATACATGTTTGAATTTAAATGATCTGAAACTACTCTAGAATCCTTGAAATTATGATTGAAAATATTATTTACCCATTTCGGATATGTTTTATCAAATTTCATCTTTAAGATATAATGTTATAGAAAATAAAATTCATATGCATTTGTGTTACGTTAATTATAATCTCTCTTCAATATGGCACCCTTGGTTGCCATTGTCATGAAGAAGGTTAAGATATGTTTGTGTCGAGATGTGCACGTGATCTGACATCCAAATGGTGGCAGTCACAAGGGTGGGGTGAAGGTAAAAAATGGCAAATGCCAAACTGGTATGTAATACGTGATGTTTTGTGGTGTTGTGGATGCTGATGCCTACAGTCTGGTGGGTGTACTCATAAATACATCTTCCACTTGTCAGGCCTCGTACAGGTGGCAGTCGCTCACAACTTCCTGTCAGACCGAGGTAGATTAAGACCTCATCATGATGTGTAACTACATGCATCTCTCCCAAGTCCACTTTATTACCGAGAGTAGGTTAAATATAGACCTAGTGAAAACACCATTATAAAACGTGTTTATCTCGATTTTTGTGTGTGCGTTATCTGAAGAAAAATCTAACGTATATCCCACCCAAGTTTACAAAGTTCTGTTTATTACAGAGATGAATTAGAATATAAATCTAGTAAAAACACCATTATAAAAGTTGTTTATATCAAGATTTCTAGTGTTAACGTAATCAGAAGAAAAACAGACTGACAACATCATCTGGATTCTATATATGAAATATGATTATTGGGATACGGATTGACATGAAGTGCATATTAGTATAATATTTCAAATTATCTCGTCCTTTGAGAGCGGCCATCTTGTAGTGAATTATCGTTATTTGGCACACTTTCAAATCTTCAAAAGCTGAAGACTTCCACATGAATCTGGCGGTGATTGTCTTGCATTGAAGCCATCATTTTAAGAGGATTTCATAGTTGTAATAAAATATAAAATTATTTTGTTTATACCGTTGTCATGTTTTATGTAGGTTTTTAATATACTTGTCATGGTATTCCCAGCGTGGCCTCATCCATAGTACACCCTATCTTCTAAGTGCACACAGCCAGATTTCAACAATAATTATTCATGAAGTTTTTAAATTCATTTAATAATGCAAATGCATGCACTTTTCTGATGAAATGCAATGTCTTATTCTGGTAAAATGCTAATTTAGCAAGGTTCATCCTGTGTGAAATAGACAATACTGTCTTTAAAGAATATACAAAATTAGTTTTTATTTTATTTCTCTTGCCAAGTTATTCACTAATATCTAATTCCCAGGCCTGCTTGACTTTGTACTTCTCTCCGTACTTCTATGGTTTAATTTGAATTCCTACGTCAAGTTTAATATGAAAATATTATGGCAATATTTTCCAATATTCATTCTTACTGAACATTCTATAGTATTCTCTAGAGATGTTCTCTAAGTTCAACCATAAATAGTTTTTCTATTAAAATAAATCTTCCTTTATCTATGTTTGTAATGAAGTAATTGTAGAAGAAATAATTAGCCTCATCCTGCCATCCTTTTATCAGTCTTGGCAATGGCTAAATACATGGTCTAATCACAGTGTAACAGCTTCTAGCTTTCTCTTTAGCCAGTGCAAGAAACATTACATCAGAATTGCGCATTTAGGCATAAAAATAGAAGAGTATTTAGGCTGTACATAAGCAAAACAAGACTGTTTAATGTTTGGATGTTAGGAGGGCATCGTGTGTTTTTTTGTTTGTATGTAATATAGGTCCATAGGCAAAACATATCCGAGGTTTTCTCCGTGCATGTTACAGGCCCTAGGACATTTGGTTTAATCATCACAGTGATTACAGGCAGTGACACGCTCATTTGTAATTAGAGGTCACACAGCCCATCAATTCTTGAATCGATCTTGCATCATTAATCTTCCATAATTCTTGCCTCCTATCTGTGATATCTGCTATAAGTATAGTCATGGAATTGCCAGATAGTAATAACAGTGATCCTTTCTTGGACTATGATGCCTATGTGTATTGGAGTCATCGGCTTGATTGGTGTGTGATCATTGTTCATTAGAAACCGTCAGATCTTAGTGCCAGAAAACAAAAATCACACCAAATGTTCATTTTAATACCAAATTGATATTGTTAATTTTTTAACCCTCCCAAGAAACGGAGATATTTGGACAATTTCAAAAATAACTTAAAATATGTTAGATGAATGTTTAATAACCACAAAGAACATTAATTTTTGTTTGCATTCAGTAATATCATTGAGCATATGGTTGCTGGCAGTCTGGTTTGAATAATGGTTTCACCCAAAAAAAAAAAGCAAACGGATTCCTTCATCATATTAAATATTTTTTGGACATTTAAACATTCATACGGTACTTTAATTGTTATATTCTCAAGGGATTTTAAAATGTTACCATAGCAACAAGTTAATTTGGCACACCAGGATCCATTCAGGCTTGTCATTGATTTTACTTTCTGAATTGCAAAGTAGTATAAGACTATTGATCACAACAGATAGAATATGATATAAAACATAGAAAAATACTCTCCACTGACCAGTTTCCTGGAAGAATTAATCAATACTCTTCCTGTGAATACATGAAACTTGATGAGATGTATGCTATACAATTGTATGTGCATCTTTGTTCACGTAATTGATATCTCCAAGTTTTGGTCGACTTTTGTTATTGTATGGTATCACAAATCCTCATTATGTTCAGGTAATTGAGATCTTCCCATTTCAGTGGACTTCTGTTGTTGCATGTTCTCACAAATCCTCATTATGTTTTGTATGGATGGAAACAAAGTAAGAGGGACATCTTTGAAGAAGAGGATGTTTCTGTGAGCGACGTCATTGACAGACTCTAGTCAAGCCACTTTCCTCAGTAATGAAGTCTTTGGGCTCTTAGTCCTCCGTTATGCTTCCAGACAATTTACTAGAACTGTCTTTTCCTGCTCAGACTGGTGTATTAGTGGAAGAGTGACAACATAATATAATTGTTAGCCTAGACGAGCTATTGTTATGAAATTAGGAAGTGTCAGTTTTGACTACTCTCTCTGTCATATTTAGCCCATCCACGTCTCGGGCCGATTATTGGTCTTGACAGAGTCTTTGAAGTTTGTGCCAATCACTGGCATAAGAGTCTGGTCTGGACTCTCTACTGGTCCTCATTATCTTGTCTTGTTTTAATAGGGAAACGGCAAAAATGAGCGCAATGCCAAGATTCAGACAGTGTCAATATTTATGTCTGAGAATGCAGATTCTTGTTTCATTTCGGACAAATGATAGTTATTGATCAATATAAATATTGTCTTGGAGGTCAAAGAGCTGACAGACTATATTTGAATCAATCAAAAATGAAAATAACTCTTTGACATCAATGGTCAGAATTTGTGGAAAGAAATGTGCATGTTGTATAATAGTTGGCAGACGAGGAAATAGACTTAGTTAACACATTTAAAAGATCACGAAATTAATTTATTTTTTCATGGAATACCAAGTATCACTATTCCTGAATTTAACATCGGAAGTATTTTCAGAAAATGTATAGCTAGTTAATTTCTTTTTGACTCTTCAACAATTTCCATTTGTTTATTTGAGGATACCATTTCTGTGTTTTTCCAGTAAGCCAGTATATGTTTGCAATCGTTGTATATGGTTAATACACTATAAGTCTGTGGGAACAATATTGATCTACCACTTTAAGTTGTACTTTTCACAAAGGTTGTTTGTCCGTCCCTCCTGGTTGGGTGAGGTAATAAACTGTAACAAAGTGTCAACACTGTGATTTTTACCCAAAGTGATTCGGGTTAACTGAATTTACCGAAACGATCTTTGAAGTAAAAATTAGTGTAAAAAGTCCGAGTGAGTTCTTCGTTGCGATTAGTGACCTCACTACCGCTATAAAATTGCATCTTTGATCTTACTTCCCATAAATGCATCATGCGGAATTGTTAAAGCCAACACAGGCCCATGCTTGGCCAGTCACGTGGCAAACACGGTTCCACCACTTGTTTCATCCACGTTGTGAAATAATGCCTTCCAGTTCATTACTGAGAGAGAGAGAGAGATAGTCCAAGCTTAACGGTGTCCTACATTTTTTGCTTAGCCGCATTATTGTTGTTTTCTTTGCGAATTTCCAATAGACTGAATTCAAAGAATTTCCCAGAGATACAATATTGAACATCATATGACCATCCATGACTTTCATCCATGTTCATCTAACGCATTCTGGTTGACCTCCCGTACTCGGCAATATTAATTAAATCCGCGCATTTTTCTCGTATCTTCATAAACCTACTTTTGTCTTCGGTATCTGAACATCAAACAATATAAAGTAGTTTAACAGTCGTCCATAGGGACGAGAACTGACTTTTGTATATGTTCAATTTCCAGCTTGATATGATACGATGATACGTCATTGTGAGCGGTTCTGTGTGTGCTCTGAAGTATAGATGCATGAACAACTTCTGCAACCACAGGCAAACATAGGTTCCCTATTACGGACGTTCAGGTCCGCGGGCCTCTGATGAAACACACCATGTTGTAATCATTTCCTCCAGTCGCAGAGTCTGCTGGCTAATGCATGCGTTGTGTGATCGCGACGGTTGTGCATGTTGTGCGCGCCACCAAGAGAAGTGGCGGATTCATGCATTGCCGAGCACCCTGGTCGCCGTCTTTGGAATTGCAGCTTCGCCAGGAAATGGGGGAGAACGGAGGGCTCAGATTTAATGCTATTAATGAGAAGTTTATTGAGAACTTGTTTAGAGTTTTATAGACTGGCAATGCTGGTATTGTGCCGTACACTGGAACTGGTGGTATTCTGGTTCTGCTGGAGCTAGATGTTCCGCAATACCGTATTCTGCATCCAATGTTCTTATTGATGCAATTGCCTCAACTCCGCACTCCGCACTGGCCATTCAGTCTGTGAATTACTTCACAAAGTAGCCCATGCAGTCTGTAAATTGTTAGGGTTATATCGTTATGTTAGAATTCTCCCTCCTGAATTAATCAAAACCATTGATTGCTCTGTAGTAGATTCCTGGCAGGAAGAAGGTTAAGCATGTGGGTTTGTAAGGGTTAATTTGTTGTTGCAACATAATGGTGGTGGTGGTGTCACTTAGTGGAATGTGAGGTACAGGTTGCATCTCACAATAGGCAGTCCACGCCCCATGACTCTTCAAATCTCGTAGCTCTCACCTCACGTCGCATATCCTTCACCTTACACCCTATTACATCCAACACCACATCCAGGATTGTGTATCTATACAGTTGGAAAAAAGTTAAGCGCCCCTAGATATAATTAGTACTGAAATAACTCCATTCGTAAAAACTGTAAATTACGTGACGAATATGTCAAAAATGGTGTTCTATCGAAATGATAGGAGGATAAAATG
>JAUTBZ010137764.1:0-13215 GCA_032361785.1 Lepetodrilus galriftensis | reverse complement strand
GTATTTTTGAGGTGCACTACACAGTGTTTAAACTAGCATAACTCTGTGAGTAATCATGATATTAACACGATATTTGTATTAACAGATAGCCTACATGTTGTAGAGTATAACACAGCCTTATATATAACCATTTAATATTCATAAAATATTTTATAGAAGATATTTGACGCATATTTTGTGAAAATTTGGTATTTTTAGATGAACCCCCACCATGTTCAAACTAGTATACCTCGGTGACAAATCAAGATATGAACACAATATTAGTTTTAACCGTTGGCTTACACGTTGTAGAATATAATAAAGAACTAGTTTAAACATTTTCCTTTTATCACTATGTGTTATATAACATATTTTATGCATTTATTGGTCAAAATTGGTATTTTTCGATGTACCCCAACCATTTAAAAATTGGTATACCTCAGCGACTAATCAAGATATCAACACGATATTGGTGTTAACAAATGGCGGAAACCTTCTAGAATATAAATAATAAAGGTTTATAAAGATTTCATGATATAATATGTTAGATTATTAGCAGTAAGGTTAATAAAAGTCTCTTTGGGATATGGGTTAACCTTATTTGACCTTAAATGACCTGAACTTGACCTATAATTATGTTTTTTTTCGTTCAATGCATATTTTTCATAATATCCGTGTTATTGCCTTTCATTTGATACCAAACTTGATATGTTTATCTTGAAAAACATTTTTGACCCTTATATATAATCACTATTTGAAAATGGGCGGGTCTAATGACGTCAATAAAAAAAGTTGCCCAAGGGTGCCAAGGTGGCACCCGTCAGATTCCTAGACTACACCCCCGTGACTATCATTTAAAGCAATAAAATCGTATTTGTACGCCACATTACAGTTATGTTCACATTCTACCTGACTATATAAAATGCAGTCACACATGAGATGACGACGCAGACAAAATTGAAATGAAAAGTCTGAAATACAGATTGACGTATAGTAATAATGACAATGATGTCACACAATAAGATGGATGAGCAGACAGAAAATGAAATGAATCATGATGACATTGACAAGCCCAGGTAAAGTACCCGATAAATCTGAACAATAACATCAGTGAGTGTAGTTAGGTTAGTGGGTTATTGGGTTATTGAGTCCAATGTACAATTATTCCTGGACACAATAAAACAAATTAAATTGACCCACCCCCCAAAAAATTAAAACATGGAAACACTTTGTATTTCTTTGTTAATTTCTAATTTCAAACATGGAAAATCAGAATTAATTACCGGGTATGTGAACAAAAAAGTCATTTATTAACTCTCTCCATACTGAAGGCACCGGATATGCCCTAAAGAATGGTGCCTATGCCTAATCCAGCAGGGAGAGGGTTAATTGTCAATATTTGAACACATTTGAGTAAAAGTTATTGATGCCACTTTAATGATTAGATATGTGAATATATAATATACATACACATATATATAATATTTGCATTAGATACAAGTAAATATGCACGATATATACAGGATGTTTTATGCCATTACATGCAGAAAGTTGGCATCAAGTAAAATAATAGTTAATCACTGATGTTTAGTTCAGATTCATCTGGCTATTTTGTTCTGGATCATGCATGGTTGGTTTTTAGGGACCTGCTAGGGCAAAATGTAACACTGCTTTCTTGGATCTGGTCACAACAAAAAATCTAATTTTTATTGATCACGAGTTGTTTTACTCTCACAAAAATTCAACATTACTTTATACATTTTTAAAATATTTTTTTTAATTTAAATTTAAAAAAAGGCATTTTCAATGACTTGAAAACTTAGAATGGAATTCTGAATCTGGCCAAGTCCCAAGAAAAACAGTGTTACGATCTGACCATACATGCACACTTTAGGAAGTCGCATGCATTGTCAATATGGACAAGCTAAAGACTACCCGATCATGACCGTTATGTTACCTGTCGGTCTAGTAGCCCCACTGTGGTCTGTACAACGGAACAGGGATCACAATACATTAACATACACACACACAGAGTCAGCCCCACTGGATCCACTCGACCCCACCACCCCTCGGGGTCCACCTGACCCCGCCCTCAAGCCAACCTTTGACCCTCAGTACACAGTATTTGCCATGCCCCCTTAATTTACCTCCCAATAATTTATTTAAAATTACTGTATCACAGAAATGGTTTCAACACCTTTCTGTCAATAAAACCAGCCCAGCATTTAGCGAGGCAAGTACATAGCGAGGCAAGTACTGTGTTCAGACTACTGTATGACCCTTAGGTGAAGCACATCCCTGGATCCCACTACGATCCAACACATTTTCCCAGGATGTTCGATATTGGAAGATCCCCCATTATTAACACATGCCCCAGTTTTTTTATGTTCGATACTGAAAGATGCCCCTGTAATTAACACATGCGCCTCCGGTTAAACACACGTTCAGGTACCATGTTCCCGAAGCTATCGTATACGCAACAACACCGTTAAGTAATTCCGTGAGGAAAAGTTTGCTGATCCAAAATGAGTCAAATTGCCCATTACGATGTCACTGTGTATACGACAGCTTCGGGAACATGGCCCCAGAACTTCCCGATTACAACATTGAAAGATGCCCCCACTATTAACACATGCCCTTCTGGTCAATGCACTTTCAGAACTGCCTGATTATATGTAACATAATTTCCCAGTTCTTTATGTTCGATATTGAAAGATGCCCCCACTATTAACACATGCCCTTCTGGTCAACACACTTTCAGAACTGCCTGGTTATACGCAACATAATTTCCCAGTCCTTTATGTTCGATATTGAAAGATGCCCCCACTATTAACACATGCCCCTCCGGTTAAACACACGTTCAGAACTGCCTGGTTACAACATAATTTCCCAGTTCTTTATGTTCGATATTGAAAGATTCCCCCATTATTAACACATGCCCCTTCGGTTTAACACACGTTCATAACTGCCTGGTTACAACAGGTCAAACACAAACTACAACCGGTATCATGTGTGGCTACACCACGGCATCACAATCACGGGAGTTGCAAACCATCTTAGTACTACAGGATGTGTGTCAATGCGCTATGAATACAATGAAACTGTTAGTGTTTTCAACTGTCCACACGTCTTCAAACTATTAGTGATGAATAACAAACGTGACGACTGTCGTGACTGGAAAACGTGTGGCAACGATGTGAACAGGAAGTGATGTCATGACGCTTACCGGTACATCCTCCTTTGACAGGAAGTTCTCCTGCTGGTTGAGGAGGACCTCGGCCTGTTTGGCGTCGCGCAGGAACATCTGTACGAGGACGACAATATCATTATTACCAGGACGAAAATATTATTCCCAGGAGGATGAAAATAGTATTACCAGAAAAAATATGTGATGGCCAAACTTTAAAGAGGATTTGTCATGGCTATCGGGTGGTTGAGTGGTCGTACATACCTGTTGGTTGAGCGACTGTGACAGAAGTTGCTGTCGGTTGTCCCACATCTGGTGGAGTTCCTTCCAGCCGTCATCCAGGGCAATCAGCCTCTACAACAACAAATACATCATCACATTCGGGTCAAACAATTACTTCATCTCGGCCAGTGAGGAAGTTTTCCAGGTTAGATACTTGTGAATCAGATCTGAGTATTTGTTATTTATTTTGGCGAAGGACTAGGTGTTTTTGAGATTTTTTGAACACTGAGATTTTGTGAACACTTAGATTTTGTGAAATTGGCTACTTCAGGAAAGTAAAAAATGGGACCCTAACATCGCAGACCCACCAACTTCCTGCGACGGGATGAATATAACAAAATATCTGATTTCAGGACTCAATTTAGCAAACTAATTTGGTGACAATTTCACTTATTTTCAGTGCTTCTGGCTCTGCAAGCATTTCTAACTGTAAACATTTCTAACGTTGAGGCCTGTAATTTCCAAAGACCCACTGACCTGTTCCAGGAACATGTACTGAGGGTCCTTCTCGCCCTCCTTGATGACGTTGTCTCCGAAGGCCTTGATCTTGCCGTACTCGGGCGCGTACGCGTCGATCTCCTCCTTCAGCTGCTGGTGCTGGTTCAGAAGCTTCTCTGCGTCGGCCAGCGAGTTGGGGACGTCCTCGGATGCGATGGCGGTCTGCGTGCGGGACAGCCACTGCTGGAAGTGGTCCAGGCTGCCCAGGAAGCGCTGCAGCTCTCCAGCCTCACCAAGCTTCTCGTCGCGCTCTTGGAGCTGCGGGAGTTAGAAAATATGACGGATGTACCACAAGCTTAAGACGCATCTTTCCCTCTCTCGCTATTACCGAACTCCCCTAAATTCATAATGAACAGGCACCGATGCTACAAAACATTTCCAAGTACAGTGATCCCTCGATATAACGCTGAAGTTGGGGTCCATGACATGCCGCGAGCGTTATAATACCCACGTTGGACCCTGCGTTGTATCCGAATCGAAGGGCGTTATATCGAGGGAGCACTGTACGAAATTGTAATTAGGAAGGAATTGTAACCTCCGAGCCTGGATTTTAATTTATTTTCAAAACGTCTTGCTCACCATATCTTTGAGATCCATCCACACGTTGTTGATCTCGGCAATCTTCTCGCGGATTGCTTGCGCCTCCTCTGGCTTCTGTTCCTGTAATTTCTCAGCCTCCCCGTGGAGACTCTCAAGCTGAAAGCAAATGGGTTTTTTGTTATTTCATTTTACAAAGTCATCAATCTTTTATTTATTATTTTTTGTGTATTTTTGTATTGGCTGATGGAGCCGCTTTCAAGATTCTTTCACTTATATCACAGTTTGAATATAAAAACAGCTAGGATTTGTTGCATTAACATTTGCTTGCACTGCCGACAAATGCCAGAAATGGATAACAAACACGTATGTGCATAAAGGGGTTAATGGATAATAAAGGGAAGACAACTCCGTACCTTGACCTGGATGGCGGCCAGATCTCGCTCCATGCCGCTGAGACGACGCTGGAATGTCATCACACCGGCCAGGTCGTTTCCTAGATCGTCCGTCGACTCGATGATCTTCTCCTTCTCGTGAATCCAGCTCTGTTCGCAAAGAATCAATGTCGAGTCAGTAACAATGTGGAGCAATAACAACAATAATAACACCAGAGAAATTTCAATTGTATAAATGTCTGCTGGCCTGTGGTTATATCGTCTGATCTTTTTTTCTGGTATTAGATTTCTTTTCTTTTTTATTATTATTATTTTTATTATTTTTTTGTAATGGGGTTTAGAGTCACTTTCAAAATTCTTTCACTTATATCACAGCTTGTCAGTTTAGGACAGGAGGAAACATGCAACATCTGTAGCGCTGAATGTTGCAGAAAACCTGCGAGCACTGGCTAGTACTGACAGTGAGTGATAAGGGAGTTTAACGTCACTGCGGGAATCTTTCACCCATTTGCAACGATGGTACTGACAGACCAAGGATGATAATTGCATTACCATGGTACATCCTACCAATATCGCGTTAGAAAGGTAACTTTTGTAAACATTGATGCCAGGCTCTCGGGACAGGATTTACAGGATTTTCTCGGCCTTACAAGTACAGAACATACAGACACACACGCAGCATATATACTCACGATGGTTTCATTGCACTCGATATGGAAGTTCTGCAGATCGTGAGCTAGATGGATATCGTCACGTTTCTGGTCCACGAGCTCGCGGAGGTTGTTCCAACTGAAAGGACAGAAAATGAGTAATATAGTCCACGATAGCAATAGAAGGTGATGTTTTTGATTCACTGATTTACTTAATGCTGTACCTCACTACAGGAATAATTCACACATGCTTTGGAAGACTTAAGTTTTCGTATTAACAAATAGTAAAATCTTCGGCAGTTCGAGAGTGATGCGAGACACGAACCTGGAGTTGAGCTGGTTCTGTCTGCCGATGACTTCCTCGGCGTTGGGGTGTTCCACCTGAAGAAGTTGGCGAGAAAGTTGGTTGACAACTGCAACCTTTGAGGCGGAGGCGTTCATCTCGTTCTCAAAGCTATCGAAACGATGCTTCATTATAGCAAGCTCTTCAATGTCGTCGGTGACGGTGATCGTGGTTAAGAATTTCTCCTGAAACAGAAACAAACAGAAATACGTAAGTTGTGAACGTTGGCTATTCTGGGGAATTAAGTGGATATCCAGTGTATGCTTTGGAGTAAGTATGAAACAGAAAGCATTGTTACCATTGTTAATCTGATCAAGCTTAATGCACCCAAAGTAGATTGGCTGAATTGAATTATTGTTTTACGTCACAGCGGGAGTCTTTCACCCATACGCAACGATACGCACAATTACAAGGACATTGTATATATTCGACGCACCTTTTCGTCGATCCAAGTCTCGACGCCGTCCGCCTCGTTGAAGAGTTTGTACAGAGACAGCGCATCGAGCAGCCTCTGTTTGCGGAGCTTGGCCAGCTCCAATAGTTCCTGGTAGCGTCGGTCGATGGAGCCCAGTCGGCTCTGGACGTCGGGCGAGCCGCGGTCCTGCTCTCCTAACATGGCGGCCTGCTCGTGGAGGTTCTCGATCACCACCTGGTAGTTCTTGAGCTCCTCCGTCACGTCCTGCAACGCGCGGACGCAAACATTGAGTGGCGGAATTTGCAGGCATGGCAACAGTGAGTGAGTGAATATGGAGTTTAACGTCGCTGCGGGAATCTTTCACCCATTTGCGACGAATGGCAACAGAGAATTATGATTTCAGCGGTTGTGAATGAGTGAATATGGAGTTTAACGTTGCTGCGGGATGATTTCAGTGGGGGTGAAAACACGTCTGAGGCCAGTGGAAATAAATGGACCCATGGACAAATAAATCAGTGGATTTCTTTCAAGACCTACTAGCTTTAAACAATGATTCGAATAATGAACGATAAAATTACTAATAGCGGATAACATTAACATTCGGAGAAATAGCTGCATTAATCTTAATCAAAGTGTTCTATTTCTGCATGTGATCAGGCAACTTAAGTCGCCTTCAGCAGGGAGAGAGTTAATAGGCTAGTTTTCATTTCCATCGCGTTAATATTGATAGCATCACAAGAATAACATGTGTGAGCATTGGCAGATTTGATCCACACTTGCAAGGACAGACAACACGTGGACCTAGTAGTGTTATATGCAAGTGGGCTGTTTTACTGCAATTAATTATACACATTTAGCAGAGTTGTGAGGCCACCTACCTTGTGTTTCTTGAGAAGAGACTGGACACTGGCCTCATCCTTGCCAACATCTTCGCTGGACACTATACGCAGAGTGTCGACCATCCACGTGTCAACATCGTCAGCATCAGCGAAGAACTGTAACCAAATATGACAAAAAGTTAAATCGATGCTAATAAGACTATTAACTACAAATTACTATTACAATATACAATTCTTTTTTAATTTTTTATATTATTTTTGGAATTTGGATGTAGAGCAACTTTTAAGATTATTTGACAAATGAGATGAGTGTACCTGGTAAAAATCGACTGCCTCGTTGAGCCGCTGCCGTCGGAACTTAGCGAGGTCCATTAGGCTCTCCCACTGCTGGTTGATCTCATCCACACGCTGCTGTATCTTGTCAGCGCCGAAATTTCCTGCCGAGATGAGATCGTCTCCCACTTGGAGGACGGACTGCAGGTGACTGTGTCGTGCCGTCATCTCGTCCTCCATGGCCTGCAAACAGTAGCGTAAAGTCCCGTCAACATTTATTTTTGATATATTATAATTTTTTAAAACTCTAAATTGGGAATTTCAAGATTCTTTCACTTATATCCAGTGTTCGGAATTACCGCTGGAAACATACTGGCCCGAATAATATTACAAATAACAAATGTTTAAAAAACAACAACATGCATTACTGGCCCTTAGGATACCTTTAGCATTGAGATAAATGGCCGGGCCAGCTGTAATTTCAAACACTGCTTATATCACTACTGACACTGCTTGCAGTGTGAGACATTAACAAGAGAGATATCAAAGACATCAGGGCCAATTAAAAATGACTTAGCAAAAAAGCCCGGACCATGCAAACGCGGAAAGTAGGTGCAAATTTAGATATAGAATTATTATTTTTACTTAGACAATCGGTCTTTGCCAAAGTGCATTAGCTTAAACCGAATGAATTTAGCTAAGACATCTAATGTCGCACACTGCTGCTTATCAGTTTACCAGTGAATACCGTTGCTATGGGGGATCTTTCATATATATATATGACCATAATGTACTTCCGAATGATGGAAACATTCAGCAATAAAAGGCAACATTATAGAATGTTTCCTTCGAGTGAAGTTAATTTCTATCGCTGTGGATTCTATTTAAGAAATTTGGATGATATTTCGCGCCAACCAACGGCCGGGATCCTCACCTTCTGCTTGTTCAGTAGGAGGTGTACGCTGGTGAGGTCGTGACCGAGGTCGGGCGATGACATCAGCTGTTCCTTCTCCTTGATCCAGCCCTCCTCGTCGGCCATGTCCCAGTAGAACTGCCACAGCTTGCGTGACTCCTCCAGTCGTAGCTGTCGCTCCCCGGCCAGCTGTAGCAGCTCCTCGTACGCAGACTCCAGCGTCGACATGCGCTCGCGGACAACTTCCGGGTCGCTGGGTCGGTAGCCTGCAATGCAAAGGTTAACCATACAGGGTTAAAGATAATGTGAATGAATGAATGCATGGTAAAAGGGACATTAAAGGAGATATTAATTATTGTAGAATCAGGGGATTCCGGTGACAGGAAGAATTTCGATGGTTGCTATGAATGACGTCTGAATCGTGACGTTTTCATACGAGGTCACAATGGGATATCGGCAAATGTGTAGCGCATTTAGGTGTTTGACCGGTTTATGTCACCGGATATTGAATGAATCTCGGGCTATCTCGTGTCAACTTACGGACCCTATTATATATCTGCCCCAATAGTTGACCATAATGAAATGAGTCTATTTAAACATTAACCTCCTCTCTGCTACAGGTGTATAAACTTGTCATCCGTGTCTTTTTCATTGACTGCTGATGGCTATATTACGGTATATGCTGAGATCTGTTGCAAGATGGAACTCCTTGAATATAATATTCTCTTATAATAATAGATCATGGACACGGATGTCAAAAATATACGGCACAGGTCCATAGATAATTCATTGCCTAATTAAATTTGTCAATAAAATTTACATCAAATTTGTCAATAAAATTTACATAAAATTTGTCAATAAAATTTACATAAAAGTTGTTAATCAAATTTACATAAAATTTGTCAATAAAATGTACATATGATGATATGAGGGAAGTTTAGTTTGCTCACAGTTCAGTTGTAATCCATCTTTGTCAGTGCATGTAGTATTCAGATTTCATAATGAAATAATTACTGGTAATAATAAACAACACATTTTACAATTGATTTCTTTATAATTGAAAGTCAAATGTACTTGATGGTTGAACTCAGGAAAATAAATTGCTTCCATTTAAACAGATAAACAACACTAGTATAAAAACAATATAAAATCAACATATAGTATTTACATCGAAATTATATTTGTAATGAAAATGGGGACTATGAAGACATTAGAAATGTGGAGAAAAAAAATGTATGTTCATATTATCTTTGTCTATATGTGGAAATCTTGCAGAGTGTAGGTTCTTCAGACAACCTATAAACTATCACTACAAAATTATCCACAAGGGCTTTGCAGAAGTGTTAGCTCTTCAGGCAATCTACAAAATCACGCAACATTATGATCCACAAGGATTTTGCAGGTTCTGCAGAATGTGTAGGTTCTTCGGGTAATCTACAAAAATCACACAACTCTTATTAACCACAAGGATTCTGCAGAACGTACTGGCTCTTGAGGTAAGCGATGCATGTCTTCCTGTGTCCGAGCAGACCAGGTCTGTACTTGTACGACTTCCCGCAGACGCACAGAAATTTGACATTATCGTGGATGGCCTCTTTGTGATAGATGAGTGCGCATCGGTCGCTAAAGGACTTTTCGCACAGTTGACAGTGGAACTGTTTCCTGGGTGGCGGCCTGGATATGGTCGACTGCACTGCCGATATATTGTATGGGAAGTGGACCCTACTATCTGCTAGACTTAGGGTCCCTGTGGCTTGGTTAGGGTACACGGAACTACCTGTAGGGTACACGGAACTACCTGCCAATGGTTTGAAATGGATCGGTACTTGGATATCTGAAAGCAACAAAAAGGGATACGGTAACTATTAAATATTTCCAATTACTGAAATTTAAACGTTATGTTAATTTATTTTAAACCATTGGCAGGGTTATCTATCTGAAATTTCGTTAATCAAGTTTTTGATTCCCTGCGGGAGAGTCTTCTATGTTCTAGTTACTAGTGGTATACTGAATAAACATTAATTTTAATTTAAAACCATTGGCAAGGCTATCTAATTATTATGGTTACATCCGACCATCGTTTATATTTATGTGTGAAGTATATAAAATAGCAAGAAAAAAGGATATGGTAACTATAACCACAGTTCCAATTATTGAAATTTAAACATTTTATTGAAAACCATTGGCAGGGTTATCTATATTTATCATGGTTACATCTGACTATCATATTTTAAGTGAATTAGTTCTTTATATTTATGTGTGATGTATTACATAGCTTAGCATATACGTGTAGTTGGTATAGATACAACCCACATATCGATATCCACATACACCGACACAAGACTCTTTCCACACATCCAATACCATCATGTTCAAAAATGCATAGCTACTCGTGTGTGTGCATATAACAAATCCAACAATATGATTCAACAGTTGCTGAAACTGCTTTTATTGACTCCACTGCAACTCACAACATTATTTATGTATCATGACGACTGCAACTGGTTATTGCAGGCTTTCCTTTTATCACAGCATGAAAGGAATAAATAAAGCCACAGGGCCTCCAAATCACTCATTCACTGAAGATGGTTTTCCTACTGTTAGTTCCTACTCTGCTAGCTCCTAAGGCTAATCTTTCTGCAAGCTGTTATCCATCTGACAGCTTCATAATCCAACCAGCACCCAACTGCTAGCACCTACTTCAACCGCTAACTCTTAATCCATCTGCTACTTCCCATTACATTTCATAGCTCCCAATGCAACTGCTAGCTAATCCATCTGTCTAATCCAACTGCTCTCCTAATCCATTTGCTAGCTGCCAATCCATCCACCTAATCCAACTGCTCTCCATCCGCCTAATCCAACTGGTCTTCTAATCAGATTTGCTAGCTGCCAATACATCTGCCTAATCCAACTGCTCTCCTAATCAGATTTGCTAGCTGCCAATCCATCTGTCAAATCCATCTGACTAATCCAACTGCTCTCCATCCGCCTAATCCAACTGCTCTCATAATCCATCTGCTGGCTGCTAATCAATCTACTAGCTCCTAATACCACTGTCAGACTGCTAGTGCCTATCATGCCAGGCATGGCAAGAGAAAATTGTGATTTCAGCGGGAAAAGAAGCCCAGACTGCAGGCCCCACGACAAATAAATCCACCCCAGGGCCGGTATTCATAAAGAGGCTAAGTCAGTTTTTGCTATATATTTGATCATCAAAAACTGACTTAAGCCCCTTTATGAATACCGGCCCTGGACAATTAAATGAGCGGAAATGTGTCATGGCTGTAATGCAACTCTGAAACTGCTAGTACCAAATTCAAGGAAAGGTCAACATATCGTGCATAGTCTCCTTGTGGAAGAACAAGCTAGTATACTATACCTAATTCTCTTTTTTTATTATATTAAGGTTTAGTGTAGCTTTCTAGATTCTTTCACTAATATTACAACTCGTCAGTTTAGGGCAGGAGGAAACCCAGAACATCCGTAGCGCTGAATGTTGCAGTAAACCTGGCTGTTACTGACAGACCAAGGATGATATCTGCATTGCCACTCTACAGACAGCACCTCCTATCAATATCACGTCAGAAAGTTCCCTTTCATGAAGATTGATGCCAGGCGAGATTTCTCCGAAGACTTTAAAGTCCCAAACTGCACTACCACTGCACTACCACCCGCCCAGGATCTTTGTGGAAGAAGCTAGTACCTAATTCAACTGCGAACATCAAGCACTGGAAGTCTGAGCACACATGGAACAGGTCTTCTTGTGGTACACCAGACTAGTCCTGTACTTGTAAACCTTTCCACACACGCACGGAAACGTCAGCTTGTCGTGCACAGTCTCCTTGTGGAAGAACAGGCCGTGACGATCGCTGAAAGACTTGTCGCACTGGGTGCACTTAATAGGTTTGACTCTCGTCTGGAAATGGCCAATGAAAGAAGAGTCATGGAGTTGATTGACAGCCGAGGGCGGACCCACATTGTAGTGATGAGCAGATCGTTCTGACATTGGATAAGCTAGTCTGGAGGAATAGGTGCAGTGTGCTTGGAACCCTGAAATGAAGGAAACGATCAGGCTGTCATCTTTTCTTTTTAGTGACCATTGTGATCATTTGTTATTTAAGTTCTATTGTAGAAGTAACTATGAGGTTCTAGTTACAAGTAACAAAATTGGTAAATGAAAATTGTTTTAGCAATTCAATTTCTATTGTTGTAGTGAGTGATTATGGAGTAAACTTATTGTTGTAGCGATTGTGAGTCAATTTCTATTGTATCAGCAATGAGGAGGATCAATGTTCAAGGACCAAAATGAAGAAATGAAAAAATTGACAAAACTAAATTGTTTTAGCAGTTAGAAAGTGGATATATCATCGTTATGTATGTTCATATAACTGGGTTTTTTTCCCCAACAAAATATAAAAATATATTTCAATGTCGACTTTGAACATGTCGATATCCAATATGATTATAGCAAGCAAGTGATTATGGCGTTCTCTAACATTATATACAACATACACTGTAGTAATCATCCTACCTTCCAATATGTTCGTACTCAACTGTACTAAAGCTATATGTGAGAAATAAGAGATGTTATCTGTCCACTGGGTCATCAGGAGTTGCTACAAATGTTGGGATTCCAAGGCATTCTCAGACGGCCTAACATAACTATGATGATCCCCAACAATATCATCATGATATACATGATCCAAAAATTAAAACGATATTCATGACCATGATGATATACATGACCCTACCATCAAACATTACATTACAACCAATCAGATAGCTCCACTGGTATATCTAGAGTGTTGCATGGGGGTTATGTACTAAACTCAATGCCAAAAGAAAGTATACATCGAGTTTGATGGCTGGTAAAACATGAACTATGATTCCAAATGAGTTAA
>JAUTBZ010137753.1:0-13217 GCA_032361785.1 Lepetodrilus galriftensis | reverse complement strand
TGCTGAAACGTTGGATGATGATCTCGACCAAGATGGCTTTGCAAGCGGGGAAGATTGTGATGATAACAATGCGAGTATAAATCCTGATGCTACAGAAGTACCTTATAATGGTATAGATGATGATTGCAATGCGGAAACGTTGGATGATGACCTCGACCAAGACGGTTTTGCAAACGGAGAAGATTGTGATGATAACAATGCGAGTATAAATCCTGATGCTACAGAAATTCCCAATAATGGGATTGATGAGGATTGTGACGGTGTAGATTCCGTAACTGGGACTTCTCAATTAAATAAATTAAATGTTACTTTAATGCCGAACCCAGTAAATGATATATTGAGAATTAGATCCAAAGAGAATTTTGAATTTGTAGTAACTATATACAACTATTTAGGAGAAATTGTTCTTCAGAAATCGAATACAAAAAATATCAATTTGTTCCATATTCAGAACGGAATTTATATGGTTGAAATCAGAGATATTGAATCAAAGAATAGACTAGTTGAAAAAATAATTATTCAGAAATAATCTAATATACCTATTGGAAATACTTAATTTTGCGATACAATGTCGTCAAGAGTCTTGAAAAAAGTAAAGTGAAAAATAAAATGAAAAAAATAAAGAATATAATAGTATTAAGTTTTATCATCCTCATAGTTCAGATAGGTCAAGCCCAAGAAATAGACTACAAACGTATTGCACCGATTTACCCGTATAAGATTGCCAACTTTGATGGTATCTCTATTAATTACAGTGTTGGACATAGGGGAATCACCGTTTTTGATGCAGACAACGATGGAGATATGGATGTTATGCATGCGGGAAGAGGAGGTACCCATCTTCATATTAATAGTGGCGGAGGGATGTTTTTGCAAGAGCTAAACACCGACTTTATGAATTTTGAGGGAATCAATACCATACAGGGAGATGGAGGCACAGATCATGCAGATATAGATCAAGATGGGGATGAAGATTTGATCGTTTTTGATTATACGGGAGTAAAAATTTTTCTCAATGATGGTTTGGGTAAATACACTCCTTTGCAAGATGAATTAATTAAAGGAATAGAATATGGTAAAGCATCTTTCATGGATGTGAATGGCGATAGTTACCCCGATTTATTCTTAACTGGTAAAAGGAATACTTCTAGCTTTAATACAGAATTGTATATCAATGATGGAACAGGGCATTTTGTAAAAAATACTCAGAATGATTTTGTTCAATATAGCAGTAGTCAGTTCACTTATGGAGATATTGATAATGATGATGATATAGATATAATAATATCAGGAAGTATTTTTGAAAACGGCTCTTATCTCCTAAAATCAAGTGTTTATCTCAATGATGGAAATGGAGTGTTTGTACCAAAAGAAAATGATATTGTTGAAGTTAGTCCTACAGTTATGAAGTTGGCAGATATAGATAACGACAATGATTTAGACCTGATCGTAGCTGGATTACAATCTACCGTTCCGCCTACACCAAATGTTGAAACTTATATCTATAAAAATGATGGAAATGGCAACTTCATGTTGCATACAACACCCAAAATTAAAAAACTACAAGCACAAGATATTGGCATAGTTGATGTCGATGGAGATTCAGACCTTGATTTAGCGATACTACATAATAACGGAGTCAGTATTTATACAAATGATGGTTTAGGTAATTTTAAAGATACGTATCTTAATAATCATTATTTTTATAAAGTACTCAGTGGTAATCTTTCCTTTATTGACTATGATGAGGATGGAGATCAGGATCTATTAGTGATGGGTACAAATAACTTTCCTGGACCTTACAGTTCAAGTGGTTATATGTATGAAAATGATGGAAATGGCGTATTTAGAAAAGTATTAGGAGGTTTGCCTGAAATATTAAAGGGGGCTATTACTTTCTCTGATATTGATAATGATGGAGATCAAGACATGTATCTTTCAGGAGATGTTGCCTTCTTGGATACCATGTTTGGAACGTTTATTAATAATGGCTTAGGACAATTTGATCGTAGAACTAAATCCGACATGGATATCATTCCCTATGTTTACCAATTTGGATATGTAATTGAACCTGTTTTTGCAGATCTTAATAATGATGGATATGATGACTTAATCACGCAAGGAAATATAGTAGGAGAATCAAACCAAGCTAGTGAAAATACTTGGATAGGTCTAAATGATAAATCGGGAAATTTTATCCGCTCCATAGAAAATTTTAAGATAGGTCCGATTGATGTGGCTGATGTTAATAATGATGGATGGTTGGACTTGATTTTGAATAGCGTACATTTCAATGATAAGACTGGACATTTTAATACTTCAGAAGCCATTGTATTTAGCCCCTTTAGGAGTAAAGATCTTGCAGATATTGATAATGACGGAGACATAGATCTTATCGCGGCTTCAAAGGATGGGCAAAGATTTGTAGAGCGTTATTTCAATGATGGAACAGGCATTTTTTCTACAAATGAGGAAACACCCTATTTTGTGGATAAATATGGGAACCCCATCATTTGCGATAAGGTTGTTATTGAAGATTTTGACCTTGATGGAGATCAGGATGTGCTACTTGTAGATGCTGTTTATGGCATAAATCTTTTTTTGAATGATGGCAATGGAGATTTTACATTGGATATAATAAATGAATTTGAGATAGGAAAGAATATTACAGTTGAAGATATAGATCAGGATGGAGATGAGGATATATTATTACTACAGCCTATGATTTTTTATATGAATGATGGCTCAGGAAATTTCACAAAAGTGGTTCCTACCGATTTATCCATGAGGTTAGGAAGTTGGGAAAGGTCATCTTTTGGAGATATCGATGGAGATGGAGATCTTGATCTATTTTTGTTTGGATATGGTCATCTAGAAACAAGGGTTTATCGAAATGTTAAATACCAGCTTCTTGGTGATTCGGATGCAGACGGTGTATCCAATGAGATAGAAGATACGGATCAAGATGGCAATGTCGAAAATGATGATACGGACAATGATGGAATACCAGACTTTATGGATTCAGATGATGATGGAGATCTAGTTGAAACAAAAATTGAAGCCGTCGAAGAATTGTTCTTCATAACCCAATACCGAGATACAGATAATGATAATATATCGGATTATCTCGACGATGATGACGATGGAGATGGCACCCTTACCAAGGATGAAGATTATGATGGTGATGGTAATCCACTCAATGATGATACCAATAATAACGGGATTCCTGATTATCTCGACAATACGGTCTCTGGAAATAATGAAATACAAGCACAATTATCATTTGAAATATATCCCAATCCAAGTCATGGAATTGTTACTATAGCGATAGATGATAGCTATAAGGATATCCAAATTAAAATATATGATGTCTATGGAAGACGAACATTTACTAAATTTATCAAAAATCCTGCCAATACGATTAAGCTAGAAATGAATAGATTGAATAAAGGGAATTATTTTATAATGATAACAAGTGATAATCGAAGTTCCTCACATAAGTTAGTCATAGATTAATCGTGGCATTATTAGTATTTAGTATAAAATAATTCTCCGATGGCTTGCCTAGGAGTCCTTTTTCCTCTCCTTATAAGAAGAGGTCAAAATAAAGTACTTATGTATTTAGTATAAATTACGTAATATTCTGCTATTAAATCATGCCCAAGCATTCAATGCCGAACAACTGGTAGTTAAAAAAATAAAAACTAATGACGAAAATAATATTGATATCGATTACGCTGTTCATTTCTACCTTGGTTATGGCACAAGACTCCTCCGTTGATCATAGAAAAGTACTAGAGGCCTTCGACAATATGATAATTCACTTGGAGGAAAATTATGTTTACTATCAAGACAAAGACGTTGATTTAGACTGTTTGAAAGCCCAATACCGTAACAAAATCCAAGAATTAGATACAGATAAGGAGGTACTATTGTTTTTTGAATACTTCATTGATGAATTTTACGACGACCATTTTCATCTCAATACAAATATAGCCTCATCCTATAGGCTGTATAGCCCCATCTATGTGTCAACGATAGGAGAAAAGACAATAATAGAAAACATATGGTCGGACCAAATAGCCTCTGCCATGCCTATGGGGATTATTGGCTCTGAAGTGATAAAATTTAATGGAGTAGCGTTCAATTCATTAATAACGGACTTCCCTACCATCTGTCAGGATAAAAGTAAGGACGAAATTCGGACTTGGGTTGCCAATAAAGTGTTGTCAGGTCGATACGACGAGCCTAGAATTATCACGTTAAAAATGAAGTCGCAAGAAGAGATCGAAATCGATATAGATCAGATAATAATCAGAGAAGATAAGGGGAACCTAAGTTATCAAGTAGTAGATGATGTAGGAGTAATTCGCATCAATAATTCTCTGGGAAATAATTGTACAAAGCGGAAATTCAGATCTGCGATGAAAGCTTTGAAAAATACCAAAGGAATCATTCTCGATTTGAGAAATACCATTGATGGTGGAAATACCTACGTTGCAAATCCTATGGCGGGACATTTTGTAAGTAAAAAGACTCATTTTCAAAAATATAAAAATAAACAAGAAGTGTTCTATGACTTTGTCAAGCCACGAAAACCATACTATAATAAACCATTGGTAATACTAGTCGGTCGATGGACAGGAAGTATGGGAGAAGGACTTGCTAATGGACTAGCAGGCATAGGTCGGGCTACAATAGTAGGAACTAGTATGAGAGGACTAGCGGGTGCTACACATAGCAATAGTTTGAAGCATCTTGGTTACGGTTACCAGTATTCATATATCGACGTACAATCATTGGATGGGGTAACTCGGAATGAACTACAGCCAGATATTAAAGTGGATACCAATAACTCTAAAGTAGATAAAGTACTACAAAAGGGATTAATTGCAATTCAAAAAACAAGGGATTAAAAATAGATAGATTTTGAAGAAACGAACAAAAAATAGTGAAATGATTATTTTGAATAAAATAGCATTGTTTACAGGATTATTCATGATATGGCAATTCTCATCCTGTTCAACTAACAATTGTCAACACACTTCGATTCCTTCTGTACCAGATGGTTACGTGATAAGTAAAATATGCGAAATAGAAACCCCTAATGAACTCAAGAAATTGCAATTTGTTGAGGGAGGAACTGGATATATACTTGATGGCGATACAGATTTATTAAAGACCGAGAACAATGGTAGCACATGGGAACGACTGCCAATAGTAAAGCAAGAGATTCCAATAGATCTATTATTTGTAGATGCTAAAATTGGTTATATCTCATTATATTCCGATACTTCAAATGTGCAATTGATAAAAACAATTGATGGGGGATTGTCTTGGAACCGCATCGAATACCCTAATATTAAAGGTAGAATATATCGAATCGTCAAAGACAAGAATAAGAACTTGTATGCTACAATTAGAAGTGGCGATTTTCAATCTTCTACCTTGATAAAATCCATTGACAATGCTCAAACATGGCAAAGTTTGAATACGGATAATATTGGGTATGGCACAGAATTCTCTATAAGTAATGATAGGTTATATGTAGCATCAAATGGGAAGATAATTATACTCGATAAATCTGGTCAGTATATCAAAACAATAGAGACTCCTTGTAATACCATAAATACAATCGTAATATTAGATAAAGATCATTTGATAGTTGGTAATGATGATTTAACAGTAAGTTCTATTGATGGAGGCAATCATTGGACTTACTTTAGTAATGAGGTAGAATTTCAAAGAATAATACAGTTTACCGATAGTAGCAATGGGTTGATGATGTATATGCGGGTGTGTAGTGAATCTGATTATGGTCGAGATCTTTTGAGTTTTGAAGGAACCATGACAGCAGGAATGGATTGGGACAAATCTCTAGATTTTGATCCATCATGGAATTATTTTTCTATGGATGTTGTAAGCAAAGATAGTAGTTCTGTCATTCTAGTACCATATAGTTCTAAAGATTCTTGGGGGATATATGAAATCCACAAAAATTGATTATTAATCTTTGTAGTTTCAAATAAAGAAAATACATCATTTTAGAAACGCTGTTCATCCTCAAATAGGAAAAGAAACTAATATTGTTTAAGCCCATTTTAGTTGGGGGAGTAACTTTTGTCCTATTACAATCGTATTATGAATAATAATATAATATTTCTATCCTATGAAGACAACAATTTTATACCCCAAGCACCCTGTCTTGAAAGATGCTATACAGTATTTCTTATTCATTGAAAAAGATGGTTTTGATGAAGTATCTCAAGTATGTTATCCCAACACCAACCACTGCTTGAGCATCATACAGAATGGTACAATAGTTAAAGAAAATGACTCAGCGTATAGGATTATGCAATCGGATTTCCCTAGTAGTTATGTCACCGGTATATATAAAAAACCAATAAGAATTTCTGTGAATTTTCCATATAAGGAATTATGCATTAATTTTAAACCCCTTGGTATGGAGACGGTGTTAAATGAAAGATTGTCTACATATTCTTTTAAACAAAATGTGCTAAGCCATACTAATGAGGTTAATTGGTTACAGCTATTTGAAATAATTAATTGTAAAAATTCAGTTTACGAGATTCAAGAGGAACTTGAAGATTTTTTTATATCTCATATTAAAGAAGAACCCTTCAAACAGCAAGATCATGTTTTTGACAAAATAGATAGCTCGACAAAAATCAAGGATCTCAACGAATTGATCAACAAGAGTTACCGATCAACACATCGGTTTTTTAAAAATGAATTAGGAATTCCTCCAAAAGATTTTTTAATGATCAAAAAAACAAGAGAAGGAATGAAACAGTTGTTTTCATCAAAAAGCATTACAGAAATAGCTTATGATTTGGATTTTGCTGACCAGTCTCATTTTATAAAAACGTTTAAAAGACATACGAGCCTTACTCCTTTACAATTTAGGAGAAAATCGTCATTGGTTGATAATACTTTGATTTGGAAGATTGAGTGAGATTAATGGCAGATTTGTACTATTTTTAGAGCTTAGACTATTATACTTTTGTGCAAAAAGTATATAATGAAAGATATAAAAGTAGTTACCTTGGTTTTTGTTTTAATTTTTGTGTTTATAGGTTGTTATTCCTCCAAAAAAATGATTTCAGATAATCAGGGAATTGAATCTGAAGAATACTTAATCAATCTTGATAGTGTTCCTAACCTTACTTTTGCGCAGAAATTAGAAGATCATGATTCATTAGTTTCTTATATAAAACAAATAAGTCCAATAATATATTTTAATAAGGAAGTAAGAGGTATTGACTTTGTAGAAAACGCAAAGTCTCTAAGAAAAATGATTACTGCAGAGTCTTCTATGCCTCAATATTATAATATTATTCAATGGACCATTAATGCAGGACAGGATCAACATACAAGCTTATTACCTACATGGTATATTGAAAAGTTAAGAAGTGATTGGATTCCAAAATTTGGTACAAAAATAGTTGGATACGATACTACTGCGTTTCGGTATGCTCAATTATACGATGATTATTATAGCAAGGCATTTTCGACAAAACTGAATCTTGAGCTTGTGTATACCGATGGGGAATATTATAATTTATTGCCATTCTCATATAAGGATAAAAAGTTTCCTCAGTCATTAAAACTGATAGCATGTAATAATAAAAATATACATCAGTTTGTAAGTGGAATGACTCAATTAGTTTCTTCCTTAAGGTGGGACCAGAATAATAATAGAGTCTATTATACAGATTTTTACAGCTCTCCTTTTATTTATGTTCAAGACTCTTTGCATTTGAAATTTGTAGATTTGGAAAACAAAAAATATACATTGAGTATTGCGAAACAAGACACTGTTACTTTCTTAAAAAAGAAAAAAGCTAACTTTGGATATAATAGTATGGATACGGTTATTACCCATTTTTTTGAAAAGCAGCATATATTCTATGCGAAATTACCACAAATGAAAATGGAATTGGGCGATACGCTTAGTAATCGGCTAAAATCTATTATTTATGACAACAAAGTAGATGCTATAGTATTGGACATAAGAGGAAATGGAGGAGGAGATGATAGAACATATGCTAATTTCTTAAAGCACTTGGTTAAAGATACCTTGCAGATGAATGTGAAAGTTGGTAGAAACTATAGTTCGCTCAATCAGACGTATTTTGATATAAACAAAGACACGATATTAAACGACCCAACACAAAGTTTTGAATTGAACGGAGGTGCTGCATTGGATAATCCCCAAATGTATTATATTCAATATCCTAAGTACAATTTTGTAGAACCAGATTCAATACAATTTCCTTTTACCGGGAAAATCTATATTTTACAAGATAGATATATATATTCTTCTGCCAGTAATTTATCACGTTTAGCTAAAGAAAGTAAGCAACTTACTAGTATTGGAGAAAGCACAGATTTGCTAGGAGGACTACAGACTGTTCCTACAACATGTTGTCTTCCTCACAGCAAAATATTTTTTAGGGTGGAGCCACAAATTGATTTTTCAAATACCAAAAAGAAAGTTGATATTTTTCATAATAGTGTGGAGATTTCAGTTAAATATTCAATAGATTATTTGTACAATTGGATGACGACAGATGAAAATGTATTTGGCAAAGATTTTATATATCATAAAGATCCTATGTTCAGAAGAGTACTAGAGTTGGAATCTGATAAAAAATAGTATTATGAAAGTATGTAAAAGAATTTCATTGCATAGTAAGAGTGTCATATCAATACCATAGCATTCGCTACCAATTAATCTAAAATGATTCTCCGATGGCTTGCCTCGGAGCCTATTTTCCTCTCCTTATTTTATGGAGAGTCATAATTGATGAAGTCAATTATGGGAGAGGTCAAAATACAGAAATTTTGTTTTTTGCCCGTAAAGGCAAAATGAAAAGAGTGAATACCTCGAGGCAAGCCATCGAGGTACTCGCTCTTTTTAAGAAATTTCTATATTTTAGAGTAAACTGCATCCTCATGTAAAACAATAGTGATTTAAAAATACTATTCTTTGATATTATTTAGATATTTTTATCTAACTTTACGGTTATAGCATCCCCATATGTAGTATTATTATTTTTTGGTATTGTTGATAGTTATCTATTTTATACCATACTACGTTTTATAAAAAAAAATTCATGAAAAGTATTATTACGCTACTCCTATTAAGCCTAAGCTTTATTTCATATACTCAAGAGACTATTGATCTTGTTATCTGGGCTGGACAATCCAATGCTCTCGGACGACAAGGAGATGCTGCTGGGTATCCTGCTGACCCCAATAATCTAGATGTAGATATACGATTCAATTGGGAAGTGATAAACGGCAATACTTCAGGAGGATGGACAACAATGGGACCTCAAGTAGGCTATTTCCCAAGTGGACATTTCGGACCAGAAGTTAGCTTTAGTAGAAAATTGTCTGAAGACGGTCATAATACTGCAATATTTAAATTTTCTCTTGGAGCTACAAGTATATTCGAACACTGGATGGGACCAGGGGAAGGAGGATTTTATGATGATCTGGTAACTAAATTAAATGCCGCAATTACGGCTCTTGAAAACCAAGGACACACCGTTAATGTCATAGGATTTGTGTGGATACAAGGGGAGTCAGACTCCAATAGTCAAGCCGCGGCAGACGATTATTCTCAAAATCTAACGGATATTATCAACGACCTTAGAAACAATGTCGTGAATGATCCAGAACTCCCTATTATATTGGGAGTTGATGAGCAATATTTTAATCTAGCCAATCAAGACCAACCTGAAATATTAAATGCTCATGAAGATATCGCATTAAACGATGCTAACATTAGATTTACCTCTATGTATGGCTATCCCAAAGCGGATGCCTCGCATTTAACACCTGCAGGACTGATAAGTCATGGCGAAGCTATCGCCAATACATTTATATCCCTGCTTGCGAGTGAGACCCCATTAGCCACATGTTCTTTGACCTCAGATGGAGACAATGTATCTATAGAAGCAAGATCTTGGGGACAACAATTTACGACGGATTGCTCAGGTTATTTATCGTCATTTAGTTTTAGTGCAGGATCTAATCTAGGAAATTCTGCAACAGTAACTATACACAATGGAGCAGACTGTGGCAGCACTGTATTATCTACTCATTCATTGGCGGATATCAATATAGGAGTGAATACAATCGTTGTTGCAGATAACATATATCTAGATAGTGAACATACCTACTATCTAAACATCACCTCGGATAATCCTACAACATGGAGAGTCCATTATAGTGATGGAGACAATGTATTTGGATTGTTAAAAACAAATAATAATGGTGCTGATCCATTGAGTTGTCGGAGATCATTTACTAGAGATATGAATTTTTCAGTCGAAATATCTTCAGATTATTGCACTTTATCTTCCTCGGGAGCGGAGACTTCGTTTGATAGAGCTTCATGGGGACAATCATTTGTGCCGAATTGTTCTGGAGTAGTATCTTCCATTTCATTTCAAGCACCTATTGAGCATAATCATACAGCAACTTTTACGCTATATAACGGTCTAGATTGTACTCAGCCTGTTCTCTATACACAACAACTGACTTCTATTGCAGCAGGAGAAAATATCATCAATTTCAATCAGAACGTTTTTCTAAACACGTCGAATACCTATTTTTTTCAAATAGTTACTAATGATGATTCTTTTTGGAGTATCAATTATAGCAATACGGATAATGTGCAGGGCCTATTAAGGACATTTCAAAATGGGAGTTATTGTGAAAGACAATTCCCAAGTTTTGATATGGCTTTTTCACTAGTTTTAGGGAGTCCTGGATCATGTGCAAACAATGCCAATATATATTCATTTACCTATGACAATAAACCTTATGAGATTGTAAAGGAAAACAAGACATGGGTCGCAGCTGCAGCATGTGCGGTGGCAAGAGGAGGTATTTTAACGGAGATAAACGATCAAGCAGAACAAGATGCCTTGTTTAATGAACTGGATAATAACGCTGGAATTGTGGTGGCCAATACGGTAGCACCAGATGGAGGAAATGCCTCTTATGTATGGATCGGAGCAAATGATATTGTTAATGAAGATATATGGATTTGGGATGGTGGAAATAGTGGAAATGGAGTTCAGTTCTGGCAAGGAAATGCCGCTGGAAATCCTGTTGGAGGATTGTATAATAATTGGGGAAATGAACCAGATGACTGGAATAATCAAGATGCCGCAGGGATTGGTTTGACCCAATGGCCTATCAATTCTGGAGTACTAGGCTCCCCTGGACAATGGAATGATATCGATCATGAGAACACATTATATTACATCATTGAATATGCTCCTTTACCTGTAGAATTAGTTTCATTTGAGGCCAATATAAAGGATAAAACCGTAGCATTAAAATGGACGACTTTAACAGAAGAAAATAGTGATTACTACATAATAGAACATTCTACCGACGGTATTATTTTTACTAATATAGGTCAAGTCAATACGATAGGAAATACGCAATGGAAAAATAACTATAATTTTATTGACAAAAATCCAAATAAAGGAATCAATTTTTACCGCTTACGAATTGTCGATATCGATGTAAGAGAAGAAATTTCAAAAACAGTAAGTGTAAACTTCATCAACGAAGATATATCTGTTTATCCCAATCCTGTCCATAACAAACTATGGATTAACTATAATATAGATAAGGACTATCGTTTCTCGCTTTATAATCTCTCGGGACAATTAGTGCTTTCAAAAACGATCAATACACAAACTATTGATTTGAAAGTCGTATTGCCAGGAGTATACTATTTTATAATTAGAGATAACTCAGGTACGATCATTAAATCAGATAAACTAACTAAGATGTAGCCTATTATAGGTACATAACAATATCACTTTTCTTTAAGCATCAACTCAATTTTTTGCAATCTTGATTCCAATGTTTTTATCCGTTCCTTGCTAACTGATTTCTCCATTTCTAAAGAGCTTATCTTATCAGATAGTTCCTTAATAGCTTGTACAAACAATGGATCGTAGTCCCCATAAGCAGTTTGGTAAAAACCCAAATTGTCTTTGCTTACTTTTCGGGGGAATACTTCCATCAATTCTTGGGCTATAAACCCGTATTGGAGTCCTGTAGGTCTGGAATTTCCAGTTTTGTTATCATTCCACACATAGGTTACCCCTCTTAGTGCAAGGAGTTTGTTAAGTGCATCTTTTTGGTCGATGGTATTGATGTTTTTCTTTAGTCTTCGGTCACTATTGGCTAACCAACTTCCCGATGTTGATTTGGAAGCATTTCCATTGACTTCAAGAGCATTGGTAGAGGGATTGGATCGGTTAATACCTACCTTTCCATTGCCACGGACAGTGAGGATATTGCCAGTTGTGGTATAGTGAACATTGTAGTAACCATCGGAAAGGGTATTATCTGCTTTTCCCCATAGTGTCCATTTATTATTGGTTTCTACCCCATTTTTAAACAGAATTCTAGCTCCATCATTACTTACTGTTTCGATTAGATTAATATGACCAATAGATTCTGTACTGTTATCAGTGATATCAAGATGTCCTGATTCCAAATTTATATCTGCTCCAAATATTGAATTTCCATTTTTTAGGATCGTGAGAGCATTATGTCTTGAGGCATCAGACAAACCATTTCCTACAACAAATAATCTATCGTACAAATTCCATAATATAGGGCTATTGGGAGTATAGTTAGTGTTATAACGACCTAAAACTGTCTCGTCAAAAGAAGGAGCTGTAGTTGAAATCCCAAAGGCAGTGGAATAGGAACCAGCTGCGGTTGCGTAATGTCCCCATGATGTTGAGCGGCTACCTGTAGCTTTGGATTGATATCCCCATGCTGTTGAATAGGATGCTGTTGCTTCTGTGGATTCTCCCCATGTGGTTGAATTAATCCCGCTTGCCATTGTAAAAGAACCCCATGCTGTCGAGTTTGTATTTAAAGATCGAGATTGATGTCCCCATGCCGTAGCATTTTCTCCGCTTGAAACACTATATTCACCCCATGCTGTTGAGTTTTCTTCTTTGGCTTTAGTGTAAAAGCCCCATGCTGTTGCGTTTCCTTTAAGTGCTTCTGTCAGAGTCCCCCAAGCCATTGAGTGACTACCTTTTGCTTTTGTATTTGAGCCAAACGCAGCAGAATGCCATCCCAAAGAATCCGGAGAGAAATAAGGTCTATTATATGAGGTTCCTACTCTAAACGAATTC
>JAUTBZ010137743.1:0-13217 GCA_032361785.1 Lepetodrilus galriftensis | reverse complement strand
CTCTCTCTCTCTCTCTCTCTCTCTCTCTCTCTCTCTCTCTCTCTCTCTCTCTCTCTCTCTCTCTCTCCCTCTCTCGTTCTATCTCCCCACTCTCGTTCTATCCCTCTCTAGACTGTTATACAGACGTAACCTCGGTAGGTTCGTTAGACGTGTCATGTACTAATGCCGTCTGTTAGACTGGGTCATCGAGGTGACATACATCAAATGTATCTATACCGTGTTGATTACCGATAATGGAACTGTCTAAGTGGAGAGAGAGAAGAGAGAGAGAGCGTGTAATATAATCCAACACTTACTAGTATAATTATATACATGTACTTTACTCATGGTCATGCATAATAATAATAATAATAATAATAATAATAATACATGCGTATTAAAATCGAATAATCTTTAGCACATAATACCTCACGTACTATTTTCAGCACCCTTGTGGCCACGTTATAGTACGTCGATGGTGTCTTACCGCGAGAGCGACCCTAGGTGTGAAATCAATTAAAAGTATTACCGCGAGAGCGCCCTACTGAATTTGGTAAATTCGTTCTTTGTCCAAAATTAAAATTTCAATTCGCAACGTGGCTAAACGTGGCAATCAAAACGTGACACTATGACTGGGGCATAAAGTACATCCACTAGGTGTACGGTAGAAATCTACGATGGATGCTACCTTTTAGTATCATGTTTATAAACTGAATCAGTCTCTGCCATCAACGTTAATTAGATAGTCTGCGACTTAATGGAAGTATGATATTCCTTTTCAGGAAGTATCTACTCTCGTACACACATAACACCATATCTAGAGAGAACAATAATTATTCACCGAAATTCAATTCACACAGATTATATTTAGTCTATATTAGTTGACGTCAAACCTTGTTCTCACAGAAATACTACTATTCAAAACATAACCTTAGTGTAGATAGGTAAGTCTAGATTACTGGAGAACAAGAGCGTAAAGGTCAAAGCATTTCAGCGGTTCCCTTCATTTAAATGTAACACCAATCATTATCAATTTAATTTATATTTAAACTACATGTATTTACTTTCACCCTCTGATACTATGGACAGTCTACGATTATACGGTTTCATGTTCAAATACAATCTCAACTTTATTCATACCAAAGCATTTGTTACCTTTAGTCATAATAACATGGCCGATGACAGATATATTCGGCATGTCTCCTCGAATGTTGCAATAGCGGAAAAGGCCAACTGTCTAAGATTACCAAGATGCGCGACGTTTCTGTGTCATTACACAAGATTATAGCATTGAGATATTGTCTACGAATGGATATGCACATATAGGGTAACGAACAATAATAATAATAATAATAATAATAATAATAATAATTTTGTGAAATTATCTTGATAATTCAAAATATACCAAACAATCGATCTGTGGATAACATTATTACCTAGGCATTAACATTATTACCGGATTTTCCTTATTGCCGCTAACATATACATGTACTCCAGTATAGCTCTATGGCATTTACAAATACGTTGTAGAATGGTGGTAAATAATGTCAAAAACCTCTGCCTGCTGAAATAAGGAATGCCTGAATTATCTAAGCCTTAAACCCTGACTTAAAAGCACTATGCAACAATATGTTGACAGCTATCACATCCAGTTATCTGAATATTCCGCTAAAGAACTCTAAGGCGCACATGTCATTTTGGCGATGACTATTTTTTCAAAAACTAGCATTTTGAACTTGATCACGGAACTAGCTTCTACATTCAATTCAAAAACATTTCAGATTAGAAGCCTACGAGTCCTTGATCAATGGAATAGCGCTGGCAGTCAGAGTCGTTTAAAGTTTGTCTCACAACCTGATGGTCCGACATCCCACGATGAATCGCGATCAACTAACTGCACTCCAAAGAATCATGTCAATTTGGCCGCTAGCATTCCTTTAGCCGAATAAAATATGTATGAAGTTAATCTTTCTTTCAAAACTGAACACCGTATCACGACACTGATATCATATATCGGCGTGTGCTATGCACTAGTTATCCCGTTCCCGAGCTTTGCAATCTAATTATACTAAAAGCATTTGTTTTTCAATAGTATACGTGTGTGTATGTATACGTGTGTTAGTGCGCCCGTGTGTGTGTCAGGAAAGATTTTCACCCTGCAATTAATGGAGACACCCTACAACTGCACGATCAATATTCATTACTAGCGAGAACAATTAACAAATTAGAAATATGTTATCTACAGGCTAACGGGCATTGCTTTTAATGCTTCCAAACTATATTTGGAAGCTGAATCTGGGTTTCTAGCAGAAATACCCGATAAAATGAGTGAGTGCAACCAATCTTACAAAATGTTATAATATGCTGTTAGCACAATTACATTACATAATACCATCGAAATACATTGTACTACGACGTTGCATTCATAGATCCGTATTTGAATGTCAAACTGTTTAATCAAACTGAAAATAAATAATGGTGTTGTTTTCAGAAATATTAATGCAACAAACTGCACAGACCAATAGAACAAATAAATAGAACATGTGTCATGCCAACATTCTAGTATCTGATTCCTGTTAATTCGTCATACAACCGTATATCCGTCAGTATACCTGCACGTGTATCCTAACCTATAAATACGTCAGACATATACAATAGCTGTAATAGGTTAATGCACACTCGCACTGCCAGTTGATTAATTGAAACTGTTCTCGTACAGGTATCCACCAGCATCGCAATTACTTCAATGCTCATGATGACAGAGACTGGTGGGTGTCGTATACACACTGATATTGATGTGAGAGTTCGTGATTATTTAGCGAACATACGTACGTGATGTGAATCAGTAAAGTCTGGGGTATGCCAGTCAACTCCATATTCCATAAACAAATACATTAAAAAATACAATAAATAAAAACAAAAACAAATCAAAAGAAAAATGCAAACTTAAACACCACCACAACCACCGTTGTGGTGGTGGTGGTGGTGGTGTTTAAGTTTGCATTAACAACAACAACAACAACGATGACAACAACAACAATAATAATAACAATAAGAAAAAGAGGAAGAAGAAGAAGAAGAAGAAGAACAACAACATAATATGCTTCTTTTGTATTGAAATAAGATATAGAAGGCTGACGTTGAACAACAACATAGTTACATGTACGCTTCTTTAAACGTCAACCGTATTTCAACTCATTTCAATGCAAAATCTCATTTGATCCTGCCTTCGATACGACTTAGAGAGGTGTATATAAATTCGTACTTTGGGAGTACTTCGACGTTTAGCTTCTCACTAATTGATCCACAATCACGCGATATAGGCAGGACGACAAGTCCGTTAGCTGTCCCCAGCTGTCAATTTAACTAGAGTCAAGGTTGTTCGATTTCTCGAATGAATTCGGGGCGTCGATTGTTTGTCAACTCATCTGATTCTAGGATCGTGTACACACTACACAGAGCACAAAATTCGTAATAATTATAATACATTTGTATGCAATGTATCAGTAGTATTATTGTAGATATCATCTATCTATGTGAAACCGTTTTCGCCAATTCCATGTTCCGTTTTCATCATTTGGTGCCGTTTGGACTAGTCCCGTTTTTCTGTGATGACGTTTTAGCTTGCACCCCTGTATTATAACACTACTTTTATGTAATGATTATTAAAAGTCCCCTTGTACGGGATTACGTCCAATAAACACATTGTTAAACAGGAAGTGACGTTGTTGACCTTTCAGATCTATCCAGACGACAAACAGTTGATATAAATATCCAGAGTTCTCAACATGTTTACTCACTGAACTAATCTGACCCGTGTTTCTTGAAGACTTGTAAAGTTCTGCGACGAGTCCACGACATTATATCTTCCGTAAATTGTAATAGGTATTGAATGTGACACACGTATACACACTAACTGTGACGATATACAGGATACACATCATCACTGAACCACACCGTGATTGAGTAGTATTTCGCTTGTGGTTCGCACTGCGAACACATATGTCGTGTTTACGCCGGAAATAAAATTCAGTTCCAATTTGGAATAGATGGATTTTTCTCACGTGAAGCGTTAATTATGCCATCAGGGTTCTCCTGAACGAAACGACGTAACGCTAGGTCGACGTAATACTCCGACGTTAGCAATGGCGTAGTCTGTGGGAAAGGGATGGCGCCAAGGCTACCGTTAGAACGACACTGCTTCGTAGAGGGGTCCTGAGATAGTAGTCAGTCAATACTACGTCAGGAACCACCGAAACCATGAGAAGCGATTTCATTAACATGTTTTTCTGCGGTTGGGGGTGGGGGTGGGGGTGAAGAGGTGAGGGTTTTTTTTGGGTGTAGTTGAAAAACAGAATGAATTTCCTAATGCGGTATAATACTACTTTAAA
Source organism: Lepetodrilus galriftensis (assembly GCA_032361785.1). Taxonomy (NCBI): domain Eukaryota; kingdom Metazoa; phylum Mollusca; class Gastropoda; order Lepetellida; family Lepetodrilidae; genus Lepetodrilus; species Lepetodrilus galriftensis. The sequence goes on along the minus strand of JAUTBZ010137743.1, from coordinate 8,847 downwards.
CTTTATCCATGCCTGAGGAAATAGCAGATGCTCTATAGAATGGTTATGTCTGGTGAAGTGGTTATTCACCACGACCTATGAAACCCATAACGTAAAACCATCGCAGTCTCCAATTATTTCAGAAGATGCATTCAGCAGAGATAGGGTTAATCCTAATATTAAATGAACTTTATTAATTAGCCTGTTTTGATACTATACTATCAAGTTCAAGTTGTTATGTTCTCCACTACCCACTGTTGTACTTGCGAATAGTACTATCAGGCAACGCATATAATTATCTGCTAACTAAAGTAGTTAAACTGTGGTAAAACAATGGACAGCTGCAGTTAATGCTGCGGAGGTGCATACATTGAGTACTTCCTTGCACTAAAGCAGAACATAACTTGGACTGTGCTTGACGATGTTATTTCTGATTGATTGTTTATTTATTCCATCTGGTGGGTGTTCACAGTAATGCCCGGACATTCTCAGATATCCACGTCAATGTATTCGCTACACACTGGCGAATGCGACAGGTTTATCACAAAACTAATGATTGTACTGTACGTGAATATTTGTGACATTCTAGAGCGTATTCGTTTTAAAAAACCTTCGACCAAACCTCATGATGATACGAGTACCTTCGTTGGCTAATTTCATCACGCGACCGTCACCCTAAGATAGGTCGAGTGTTGAATCGAATACGCTCCTACATTCATAAATGTTTAGAAGAAAACATGAACATAACATGTGTATTGCATATCCATAGTCATGCTCTATCCACAGACGCTTAATCGTCACAAATATTGGATTCTGACATGGGATTCTGGCATGGGAATAAATACAAATCATTTTGGGATATGATTTATGACATTATCATGTACCATCATTTCTTTGTTTCTTTTTGTTTGAAAATGTAAAACAAATACATTTACCGCCCACCTCCATCCCCCACCCTAGCCAGTCGCTGTAGTTAGAGCATGATCCATAATAGGAATACTGTTGTAGCGCTTCAAAACTCCTGAAATGAGTTTTTAAAACTCATGTTTCGCTGTCATCTTTCTATTGAACCGTACCATTGTCCATGCACACAATTCGATGGCCGACACCTTTCTGAATTTTCCCAAGATTAATTATAATTACTTATTTCGTCGATCTAAAGAAAGACAACTATCGAAGGGTTAGATTGCCCAGTATGAGACGATTATTGGACGTCTATGGTTTCCCACAACATGTAATTAAACCACTACAGAAGGATCAGAATAGCCATGCCAGAGTTGTCGGTAACCCCACATAAATCTTGTATTGAAGGAACTTGATTGTCTGCCCTTGGGAACAAGCGTCAAGCTATAAGGTATCATCTCTTTGTCTTCTAGACACAGCCACCAGCGGTGATTGGGTGATGTATACCTCAGATACCTCATGGTTGATGTCATCTCACTATAAGTATAGCAACATCAAGGAAAATAAGCCCGTCTAGTTGGAGTGTCACTACGTAATAATGGATTCCTATCATACGTTGCCTTGCCAAACCTAAATACTTCTTATAAGCAAGCGTCAAGGAACATAACGTATTAGAGCGTAATAATCTTGCAGCAAAGGCACTACAACTAATTTTTGCCAATGCTACCATTGGTCGTACTAGAGTTAAATTATGTATTAATGCTCTTAATACGAAAAGATTAAAGTACTGAGTACATATCTATATTATTAGTACTATTGGAATATACTAATGCATGTTCTGTTATATTATTTACGATTTTCGTATACATTTATCTATTTCATTTTGCTATTTCCAAAATTGAAGTTATACGTGCATGTCAAAGAATATTTGAAGTTCGAATAAATATTGGTCTCTTGAGATAAAAGTTATACACCAAAGTCATGCACATGGCACACGAAATGCATATACTATTAGCGCTATGCACGATGGTACATCAAATGGGTGGTATTTTATGACATTCAACATCACCTCCGAGTATTACAGTCACTGATGGTAAATGTCAGTGTACGACTCATCACTGTGTTGTGAAGCCCAGTTCCTACGAGACCAAGAAGACAGATGCTAAATACCAACCGAGAACATGGGAAGAGAGACATGTGGCCTATGTGCCTAGTGCATCATTGATTTTGTCATTTGAGAGTATTTGAATTCGAATTTCGTGAAAGTAAGGTTCCGGGCTTAAGAGCAGGTTTTACATTGATGGATACGTTGAGCTAGAGTTAATAGAGATTTCAATGGAACTTCAATGTCATCCAAGATTACTGTTCCATAATGACAAGTCCTAGTTATGTGTAACTCACGGAATACTACACCACTGTGTAGTTGGTACCGTATAGCAGAGTGGTATGGTTTCCTGGATGTTACATATGATGGACAGTATCATCCTGTCAACCACTATATACTTACTTCCGTTTAGGACTCAATTCATGTGGTACCCCTAGCACACATCTAGAGCGAAAAGTAGGGAAATAGTTTAGAATGTACTAATAAAACCATCTATTTTATTGGATATATTTTTACATTAAATTCATCTGGAATTTGATTTCACTGGTTGGCTGTTTGCGTAAATTTCGTTCTAGATATGTACCAAGGCTACCACATGAAGTGAGATAGGAACTTTATTGCGTAACCTTGAGTTGCGATGATGGGACAGTACATGTTCTTACCGTGTATGGAAGACCAGTACACTACGAATGTACTTTCATAGCAAAACAGTAATTTTAGTTTCATTTTATGTATGCACTTCACAAGAGCTTCGAACTACGTTATTAAAGCCGTAATTTCTTTTTCATTTTACATATTTGTGCTTCGTTATCGCCGGTATAAGGATATATCATTGCCTCTCGGCAGATTTGTTCCGGTATAGGTTTGTTCCGGAATCAGATAGCGGGACAGTTCTACATGTTGTAACATTACCTCTCAGGAAGTCGTACACCGGGGAAGATTAGTCCTTACACCGGGAGACACCAAGGTATATATTTTCAAGTCTGGACTAGTGGACTGTCAGACGATGAGACTAGTGGACTGTCAGACGATGAGACTAGTGGACTGTCAGATTGGAGGACACTAATGGGCAGCGAGTGTAGGAGGGATGGACAGCGAGAGGGCCACGGAGGGTAATCATTAGGACGGGACTCCCGTAACATCAAATCACCGTCCCGGAAGTGGAGACCTCGCTTTAATTCACAGCGGCGGAAAAGAAAGTCAATATCATTTGCATTGCGACGGTGTGACTTTGTTACACGATGTTTGTTCTAGGGTGAAATAATTCCCGCAGCGACGTTAAACTCCATATTCACTCACTCACTAGGGTGAAAATGACCAAATAAAAGAAAAAATGAATAAAAATCGAAAAAGAAGATGCAATGAAACGTCTTTGACCTGGGTATCGTTTCGCGAAGCCCTTGTATTTGCTGCGAGACCATAAGGATTCTATAAATAGTAGCCATCTGTATTACATGGGGAGCGTACATTTACGAGAGCGCTATTGAGAGCTTCGAGAAACGATACCCAGGACTAGGGTGGTACTATTTTATGTTTTCCCCTAGGGGTAATTGTATAACTAGGTAAATGAAACTACAATTGTAAGTGTGAGATTATTATTTTCAAGGGCAACATGTTTTGGTTTCTACATCTCAGAGTGCGTATTTGTCTGTGGTAATCTAATTATCGTTACTATGCTTTCAGTATTAAATATTTATGGAGCTTTTAGATGTGTGTCATGGCATTTCCAATCACAATCATAGATTAATGCCAAATGAAGATGCATTCTTCTCAAATTTGCTCAAAAACCCGTCATCGAAATGTGTTTTTGTACATCTTTAATGGATGTGAGGTAATTATGGTGATATGTTTAGGTGGGTTCGTCTATATTACTATTTGCGTAATTTGCTTTTGGCTTCCACACATATTTATGAGCTATTTTGAAAAGTCTATTCCTGCAAGAACCTGATATTAATTAATACTATTGTTGTAAACATGACTTTTTTTGTTATTTAATTATTTTCAAGCGCTAAAACTATACCGTGCGTGGTGTGATTGAAACGTATGTCAAGCTAAATGAATCCTGAATGATGACATCAAAATAGGTATGTTTCATTAAAATGTTATTACATTTGGAACCATAGATTTGCAATACATCTGGAAACGATTTATGGTTTAGAAATAACAGCAACAACAACAACAACAACAACAACACTAATACTAATAGCAATAACAATAATCAAGAAGAAGAAGAAGAAGAAGAAAAAGAAGGTGAAGAAAAATCGAAGAAGAGGAAGAGGAATAAGAAAGAGAACGAACAAGAAGAAGAAGAGTGAAGAAGACAAATACAAAGAGAAGAAAGAAAGAGGAAGAAGAAGAAGGAGGAGTAGTAGTAGAAGAGGGAGAATAGTAATAATAATGATAAATGCTCCAAAATCACGTTTGAAAGCATGCTCAAAATGCTACTGCAGTTTCACTGAGAAGAGCAACATTACATTGCTTTCATTTTCTTAAACCCTATATAGTTAAGACCGAATAATTGGTATACGTTTTATAATTACATATTAGACTCATTCGATATCCTGGTGCATTTTTCTGATGCCCGTCTATATCCTCAGACACCCGCGACCTTTGCCTACATAACATCATCCTTTACCAACAGCTCGTAGACTTTCAATACCCAATGAGTGGAACACCCTATCAGACAGGATAACGCAGCATCAGAGACAGCTATTTGTAATGGCCAAAAGTTTCCGAGGATGACCTGCTTACTTGACAATCATGTTCCTTCCGGTTTGCACCATGTCCTGCTTGCTTAAAACTCATGTTCTTCCCTGTTTGCATTATGTTCTGCTTGCTTGACAATCATATTCTTCCCGGTTTGTACCATGTCCTGATTGATTGACAATCATGTTCTTCCCTGTTTGCATTATGTTCTGCTTGCTTTACAATCATGTTCTTTCCGGTTTGTACTATGACCTTCTTGCTTGACAATCATGTTCTTCTAGGTTTGTACCGTGTCCTGCTTGCTTGAAAATCATGTTCTTCCCTGTTTGCATTATGTTCTTCTTGCTTGACAATCATGTTCTTCCCGGTTTGTACCATGTCCTGATTGCTTGAAAATCATGTTCTTCCAGGTTTGTACCATGTCCTGCTTGCTTGAAAATCATGTTCTTCCCGGTTTGTACCATGTCCTAGTATGGAAACGACTGACTGCGGCGTCGTAGTAATTCTGTAACTAATCAGAGAGGTTCTAGGGTTTCCCTGATTGACAGAAGCCAGAATATACTTGGACATATTGGGTTAGGTCAACAAAGGATTTTCCTCTCATTTATGAGTGCATTTCTACCATGCCCTTTGATCAACATGCGCGGTAGAGAGAGCCAAATTACGTAAGAAATGTAATGCAATGGATATAAATACATTTAAATTTGATCATCTCTACGCAGATTCATAATGCAATTTGTAACGGAATCTGAAGAGCACATATCTTGATGTCACGCATGCTTCAAACATACTGAATTGTTTTAATGTTCACAGTTCGACATTTCGAATTATGTCAAGACTCAAAGCAAGGAGAGACAGTTCTACATTGGTAAGCATTTTTACAAAAATAAATCCTTTTTCGTTTCGTTTGTTCTTCAATCCCCAAATCTAATGAAACCACATCTTGTTTCATCCCGATGTATTTCATGGACTGCTATTTATCAAATTCTATACCTTCCACATCAAAGATTGTTAGATGTCCCGTTCCTGGATCCTAACAGAGATTAACCAGAATCCTGAAAGCATAAATTAAATTTACCTCGGGTGTTTACTTCTGAGCATCCATGTTAAGTGTCCCAGCCTTGACAGCTAACAGCTAGACACCTAACACTTTTTGTGTGCTGTTTTCTTTCTTACTTCTGTTCACACGTTTCATTGGTGCGAGTCAATATTAATTACTCAGCGTCTGGGTCTTGGATAACCAGTTTGTAACAAAGGTTCACATACTAGTATATATATTGTTACCAGTCAATACTATTCCATAATGTACACGTAAATTATGTTTGCAATACGGGACCAGACTCAGCTGTGTATGAAAAAAACTCTTATTAGAATGTATATCGGCGTGTCTCCTACAGAGCTAATCAGAGATTACGAAATGTCAGCCGGACAATTGACCAGATCGCAACTTGTTGGTGGATATCAACGAACACAAACACAGATATCATTTTGGTTATAAAGATGTACGTAGATTGTTGACTAACCATGGTCTCTCAGGGTCAAAGTAAATCATTTGAATACCAATATTATTCCACTGGAAATACTTATTTGTGAACATAGCCAGTGAAGTGAAAGGTTTTACGTTCTGAATCCACAGAAAAAATAAACTTGCTTAACACTTCGTGGCCGATAATGAATGAAATAGAACTGGGTGAACAACCGACCTGGCACACAATATCGATACTGACTATTCATACCGGAATCCAAATATTCCTGTTATACGATTCACACATGACGCACATGATGAACGTAGACCACCAACTGGTAAATGAAAAACAGGCAACTGTATACATGTACTAAGTATGTCCTACTCATGAAACGAACCTAATTTTGGATTACGTGTGGAATGTACGTAATACTTACACCGCCCACAAGTGTATTAAATGAACCCAGATCCGATTGAGAAATCTATTAAGATGTTACTTTGCACTAACAAATCTACGGCGACTGTTATCGTGTTGGTAATAGATATGACTTTCACGTCAATTAATAACCAAGTCCAGTTGTCTCATTTTCCGTAGTTCTGGGATTTAATGCTTCCTTTGACGTTAAACCATACAGGTGAGACGGTCAATACTTCCTCCTACGATATATCCTTAACAAATAGTACAATAGGTCTATATGTCGCACGCAATCGTGGGCGATCCGGTAATACCTCTGTCTATGCAGATGTATGTCCCGCCAAGACGTCAGAAAGCGACATCTAGATTAGACCAGGTGTACTTATTAATATTGGTGATGGCAGTGTATATGGGTTATGCATATGCTGTAAGGGTGATGCCAATCTGTTAGATTGTCAACATCTATATGTCTGATGCATATATGGATAGATTGATAACAAGCTTATATATGAGAATAAATGAATGTTTAATATGGTCATGCAAAGCTAAATGAGTGATGCATCGCTGCATGAGCGATGCCAAGCTGAATGGGTGATGTCAAGCTATATACTAGTAGGTGATGCAAATCTACATGGTAATGGCAAGCTACATGGGTGATGGATGTCAAACTACCGGTATAGGTGATGCATTGATGCATGGGTGATACCATTCTATGATCTACACGGGATAGATTTGATAATGTAAAATTATATATGGGTAATGTAAAGCTATATAGGTGATGCAAAGCCATATTGATGATGCCAAGCATCTAGGCTGACGCCAAGCTATATGGGTGATACAAAGTTATATGGGTGATGCAAAGCAATATGGGTGATACAAAATTATATGGGTGATGCAAAGCTATAGGTGATACAAAGCCATATTTGTGATGCCAAGCATCTAGGCTGATGCCAAGCTAAATGGGTCATACATATAATCAACGAAGTGGAATAACCCTTCACAATCCTTACGGAGCATACTTATACGCCTGTCCTAGATTCCTAACCAGATGCTGTAGAGCATTTCACAGACTACATATAAGTGTAGCAATATATTCCGTAACCTGACCCTCGTGTCTCTAAAGTGTTGCACTTTATTCCTGGATGAAATCAGGGCGCACTGCGTGATCTGACTGAAACAGGAAATTACGCAAGACAAGCATACCGACGACCTTTTCCTGAACCACGGACCAGGATATCGTTTCTCGAAGCTCTCTTAGCCGCTAAGGGACCATAGCACTCTCTTAGCAATGCATTAGCTATCCGCAAAGATAGTGCTATGGTCCCTTAGCGGCTAAGAGAACTTCGAGAAACGATACCCAGGGGCCCATTGCTCAGAACAGTTGTAGCACTACAATAGTTGTAATTGGGCTCCCGCCACAATAGAAAGAGTTGACCTTACAATAGTAGCAATAGAGCAACGGGGCTCAGGACATCCTCCCATGCGGTTCTCTTATCCACTACAAGACCATGGACCTCCGCTATATACTAGTGTTTTTTAGCAATCGCTACGAGAGCGCTATGGTCTACTAGTAGACACGATATTCTTCGCAAACGTTACAGAGAACGGATATTCTTGCAACCGTAAACCCATTACTGTCCTCACTGGCCCCAATAAATTCAATATCACCGCTACAGCTTCTTAGCATTGGTACATTCTTTAAATCTGCCATTACCGTTGTCATCTTTCATTTAATCGCTACGCCTTTGTCGTCAGCTTTGCTGCGTACCATTATAGACAGTTGGGAATGCAGTTGATAGTATAGTAGACCACTCCATAACCTTCTCTTGCTTATACCTCATTTCCGCCGGCTTTCCGCGTAAATTGTCCCGTCTCACACTTTTAAATACGGTTACGGCTGGACCGCCGTTAGCGGAGTGTTCTACAAATAGAGGGCGCCTTGACATTGAGGTAGAGCGTACATGTCATGTCTTCATCGTTTTATAAGCAAACAAGTGTCGCGTTGTTGTTAGGTCTACTTTGAGACGTGTACTTGATATCTGTACACGGTAATTACTATTCAGAGATGTGACCAAATATCAATGGGATAGACAGTCATACAAACAGATGAGTGAACAGATAGATAGATAGATAGAAATAATATAAATTATATAGATATATTATATTATATTGTGTATATGGATAAACAGACAGTTTAATATATATATATATATATATATATATATATGTGTGTGTGTGTGTGTGTGTGTGTGTGTGTGTGTGTGTGTGTGTGTG